>CABHPH010083145.1:70750-86331 GCA_902168325.1 Peromyscus nudipes | reverse complement strand
GGTGGTGGTGGCGGTGGCGGTGGCGGCGGCGGTGGCGGTGGCGGTGGTGGTGGTGGTGGCGGCGGCAGCGGCGGCGGCGGGGGCGGGGCTATGTTCCACCTAGCTTGCCCCGATACCATGAGTGGCAGTGGCAGCAGTGGCAGGGGGAGGGCGGGGACAGAAGAGAGAACAGAGGACAGGGATTGTTCATTTTCTACAAATGAGGCAGAAGGTCCATCAGGCTGACCTCCAGTGTCCCAGAGGGTCAGCGAGGACCAATAACAGCTCAAGATAGCCTGTGGACCATCATACCAAAGGCTATGGGCCATGGAGTGAGTGGGCACAAGCTGTCATCATATGCCATCGCATATGGAACAGGGGCCAGGAGGGCCCAAAGCTCTAGACACATGGTGCCAGTACTGGAACTTCAAGAGACCACAGTCAAGAGATAAGCAAGATCCTCACTTGTGGGAAATGGCTAGAAGGGAAAGGGGGATCTTCCTGATTCCAGCGGTCCTCCAGTTGGAAAAATGGTGGGTGTTACAGCGTCACAGAATTTCTCAGACTGCTCTCCCACAGGAAAAAGCAATGGGAGAGCCTTCTGACATCATGGCACTAATGTACTCATATGGCGTGTGTGAGGCCCTGACTGACTGGGCCAAGGTGTCCCACTGGTGAGGGAAACATGCCGGGCATGTGTGGACAGTCACTCACACCCCAGGTACTGCATCCATGTGGAAATGAGTTTATTTTGGGATTTGAGGGGAAGAGAAGAGAACGGAGAGAGAGATAGAGATAGAAGGAAAGAGAGGGATGGAGGAGAGGGGGTGAGAGTGTGTACCTCATGCTGGGTAAGGGAGAAAGGGTGGAAGAGAGAGAAGAAGGGAGGGGTTTTTCCCTAAAGGAGGCTTTTATGTCAGGACACAGGGCAGCCCCCAGGGTGGGTTCATAATGTTAACACTGTGGAATCAAGAGACAGAGGCATCTCAAGCATTATTTTAGTCTTTCCCAGCTGCAGAGGGGATCCATCTCTGCAGACTGGTTAACTGTAGCTTAGCAAATAGCCCTTTTATTGTTCTCCAATTTACATCCTTTGGCAAGTTAATCTTCATACCCCCAAACCCCTCATCTAAGCTTCCCAAAGGGACAATGCTAAATGCAAATTCTTAGCCAAAGAATATCTGTGGTGTTCCAGGTTCTTCCTCAACCATATTTGCATAGGCTTTGCATCTTCAGAAAATTCTCAGACAAGACTCACATAAAGGATACCAGGAGACAAAAGGTAGCAATAACAACAACAACAACAACAACAACAACAAAGATTAAAGCTAGGTACTAACACTCCTGAATCAAACCAGCTGTAGCTCTGTTGGAATTCTCCCAACATATCTCCCTTTTTTATATGCAACAATTAATTATTGAAGATTATATAGCCTTACAGCATATACAGCCTTTTCTCTATCTTTCTATTTTACAATCTTATGTAAGTAAGCCACAACACATTTTAAAGCCAATAAAGTTACTATTGCTAGCACAAGAATAACACTTGCTAAAACAAGCAATCTATTAAAATGACTCACAGGGTTGAATGGGGCTATAGTATTTGTGAGACTTTCCATAGCATCCATTTCTCTCATATCAGGTAACTTTTTTTGTGAAAGTTTTATTACTTTCTTGTTGTAAATCATAAGTTGTTTGAGAAGAATTAGGGTGACCCATCAAATTCATCTTAAATTTTTTCCCAATCATACTTGCTTTCATTAAACTTTAAAGGTATAATACAATAAGATGTAACTTTCTAATTACATTTTAATTTTAACTGCTCCTTTAATATTTTTAACTGATCTCCTAACAATATAACAGCTTGTCTTAAATCAGCTAACTCATTAACTGTTTCATTATCTATTTTATTTTGTTCAGTCCTAAGTTCTGTAGAATGTTCATGCCAGTCTCTAATGAACTCGGCAGTTTGAATTTCTTTATGAAGGGCCACTCCAGCTGTTGCAGCAGTAGCAGTCAATGCAATAATTCCCACGGTAACTTCAATAATCAGTCCAATCATTTGTGTGTTTTTTTAATATTCTTTCAGCGAGCTTCTGTATCAGGGTCATCACAGATAAGTCTTGCCATGGCCTTGGTAACTTCATGGTATCCAGATTGCTGGCCTTGCTTTGAGAGTGTATAAACTTTTAGAGGTTAAGTTTAAAGACATATTAGAATTAACACAGGTATGAAGGGTACAGAATTCATAAGTGATGCTGTAATTACTAGGGTGCCATTGTATAGGCCCCTTTAGTAGCAAGTAAGGTAATGGTACACATGCCATAAAAGGATGGCTTTGACTTAGTCTAAAAGACAAAGTATACTTATTATCCTTAATGTTTAACTTTCCTTCCCACATGTTAAGAGGATGAACGCACTTGCTGATTTCTACAAGTTAGTCTAAATTGAATTGCCAAATTGCAGGAGAGGACTTGACATTCCAACTCTATGCCACTCGATAGGCTCATTAACAGAAGAACTAATTTCTATAGTTCCATTCAAACTACACCACTCGATGGTTTTTAGCAGCGCTCTTACCCTGCGAGGAAAAGTCACAAAACATGACAGAATCCACTAATAAGTTTTATTAAGACAAGGAGAAAAGGATAGAGGTGATCAGGCCTGCTGAAAGTACATGTGTGTGAAGGGGGCAGGGAAACATGGGGGCTGTCTTTTAAAGACCAAGTTGCACCTGTGCACACAGGCCCACGTGGCTATTCCACGCATGTGCATAGATCACGTGGTTGCACTGCATGCTTTATTCAACCACACAGCCACAGGGTCATGGGTCACATAGGATGTATGACCCAGACATGACTAGGTGGAAATGACTAAGTGTCTCGCCAGCATGCAGGATCATGGGGGCATGGTTGGAATTCCTATCACCACTTCCATTTTAACTCTGAGTGAGAATATTTTCCTTGAAGGGATCCATAAGGGCTCCAATCAATGATATTTCTGTTGGAGATATTAATTAGAACCCAAGGTTTCTTGCTCTTACATCGTTGTCAATGCACCCAGTCAGATTCCTTGTTGGTAACCTTCATCTCACAGAATGGTAGATTTATGGAGCTAGTAGCACTAATCTCCTATCTTTTAAAACCAGATGCATGAAGCATGTAAAACTGATTATGATAATCTTGGATAGTATTGCTATGGATAGCCGTTCTTGAAAGGTTATATTTAGACATTGAATTCTATTTCCCGTACAAATAGGAATTACTTGTATTCCCACAGTATAATTTTTAATCTCTTTACCCTCCTCCATTGGCTGAGCAGGACCTCAGTTGTCATAAGGACTAGGTAGCCAAGACAATTCATTAACCATTACAGGAATATCCATATCGCCCCAACTTACTGCTAAGTTAATTGGAGGATTAGGGATAAAAGCCCAATAATTATGATCCATCCCTTTTACCTGCACAGTTACCACCAAAAGCATAGCAAGAAATAAATTTGTAGCATTCAGAGTTTTCTGAGTCATATGAAGTATTGCATCCCCTTTATCACACAAATTCCCCAGGTAGGAGGATTAGCTGTCTGCTCCAAAGGGCTCCTGTATTTTTCTCTTTCACAGAGGCTTCTCATCAGATGAAGCATCAGGGAGATTCCTCTTGCGCATGCCAGATTTTTATCAATTTTGATGGGATCCACAATTTTTTATCGCCTGTGGAAAAATAAGCATAACATCAACACCGTAATAACACCCCCCCATCATTTTCCATACTGATGTCAAGGCATCCTTGTAGTACACAGGCTGATTTAATTCAGCAGTTTTTCCTATGGTCCAATGCCTTTCAGGAGCTGTTGTCCTTGTTTCATTAACATTTAAAAAGTTTAAGATTAGTAAGGCATTATGTAGCCTATCCCTGGGGGTTCTCATATCCCCCTTCTGTTTGGCAAGCATCTCCTTTAGAGTGCGATTAGATCTTTCAACAATTGCTTGTCCTGTAGGATTGTATGGTATCCCTGTAATGTGTTTTATGTTGTAATGTGAAAAAAATTGTTTCATTTTACTGGAAACGTAAGGTGAGGCATTATCAGTTTAAATTTATATTAGTATACTTATTACAACCATTGTTTCTTATAAATGTGTAATTATAGAATCAGCCTTTTCAAAACTTAAGGCAGTTGCCCATTGAAACCCAGAGTATGTACCAATGGTATGATGAATATATTTTAATTTCCAAATTATGCTAGTGAAACATATCCATTTGCCAAATTTCCTTTCTTTGTGTACCTTTAGGATTAGTTCCTGCAGGTAAAGGAATTTGATTATACAAAGAACAAGCAGGAAAGATTTTTATAATTTCCTTAGCTTGTTGCCAAGTAACAAAAAACTTTTTCTTTAAGCCTCTACTATTAACATGGTATTTCTTATGAAATTCTGAGGCTTCTAACACATTTCCTATCAGTAATTGATGAATTTTTTCATTTCCTTTTGCTAAAGGTCCGGGCGACCCACTATGAAATCAAACATGGATAAGATAAAGTGGGCAATTCCTTTCTCAGATTGCCTGTTGTACAAATAGTACAGCTAATTCTGAATTATCAGGAATAAGTTTAGCAGTTTTTATATGCAATGCAACCCTTTCTGCATATTGAGAATCAGTAATTATATTAAGAGATTCATTAAAAGTCTAAAAAAACCATCAGAATGGCATACAACTCTGATTTTTGAACCAGATCATGTAGAATTTGAATAACTTTACTGATGTTTCCTGCTTTATAATCAGCCATTCCTAATTTATTCACATCAGTATAAACATAAGAGTCTTAGGAATAGGTGCTCTTTTGACTATGCAGGGAAGAATCCATTCAGCTCTTTTTATAAATTGTAGCTGCTTACTTTTTGGATATTTGTTGTTACTTTCTCATAAGAAATTACTGCAAGTTCTTTGCCAGTTGTCATTAATTACCCACAATTGCACAATTTCAGCATGAGTATAGGGTACTACAATCTCAGCTAGATCCATTCCTGACAACTGATGAAGTCTTATTCTTCCCTTTATGACTAATTCAGAAACTTTTCTATATAGGTTTTTAACTTTTTACTCTGTGAGCTAGGAAAATCTATTCCAAAATATTATCCTCCCTCTGCATAATGAGTCCAGTAGAGGAATAATTGGAAGGTACAATTACTAAAATATATTTAGTTGTGGTATCTAATCAATCCACATAGGTATTGTGTTGTTGTGGGATGTCTTTCTGTATGCTGTGAATATGTGTTGCTATGATTGGTTAATAAAGATACTGCTCTGGCCTACAGTGAGTCAGGCTATAGCCAGGCAGGAAATCCAAGAGAGAGACAGGAAGAAGAAAGGCAAAGAAGAGGAGAGATACCAGCTGCCACCTAAGGAACAGCAAGATGCCAGCAGACCAGTAATGTCACAGACATGTGGTAATTTATATATTAATAGAAATGGGTTGTTATAAGAGCTAGCTAGCAAGAAACCTGCCATAGGCCATACAGCTTGTAAATAATATTAAGCCATGGAATGATTATTTTATAAGTGGCTGCAGAATTATGGGGCAAGGGAGGACCTGAGAAAACTTAAGGCTACATTTGGTGCTGATGCCCAGATAAGTTTTATTGGAGTGCACAATATATCACCACATCGTGTAACTTTTGTTATACTTGGGTTGATTCCCTTTCAGCCTCAGTTGTTAATTGTCTTGGACTGTTTAAATCTGAGTCACCTTGCAAAATTTGAAACAAATTACTTAATAATTGAGTAGACAATCCAATGGTAGGAAGCAACCAATTAATATCACCCAATAATTTTTGAAGATCCTTAAGAGTGTACAACTGATCTCTCCTAATCTGTACCTTTTGCAACTGAATTCTCTGTTTATTTAATTTAAATCTTAAATAACTAAGAAAATCTCCTCTTTGTATTTTTTTCAGGAGAAATCTGTAATCTCCAAAAGGGTAAAATTTTCTGTACTACATTAAACAATTTTTCTAAGATCTCTGTATCAGAAGCATCCAATAAAATATCATTCATATAATAATAAATAATAAATTGAGGAGATTGTCTATGAACCATTTCTAGTGGTTGATGTATAAAACATTGCCATAAAGTCAGGCTATTTAACATTCCCTGGGGAAGGACATTCCAATGATATTGCCTTATTAGTTGAGCATTATTATAAGTAGGAACTATAAAAGCAAATTTTCTCTATCCTATTCTTGCAAATGAATAGTAAAGAAGCAATCTTGTAAATCAATAACTATAATAGGCCAATCTTTAGATAATAAAGAAGGTAAAGAAATTCCAGGCTGTAAAGATCCCATAGGTTGAATTAACTTATTTATCACTCTTAAATAAGTAAACATTCTCCATTTTCCAGATTTCTTTTTTATTACAGACACAGGAGAATTCCAGGGACTAGTAGTTTCGTCTATGTGCTTAGCCTCTACCTGTTCTTTTACTAGTTGTTCGAGTGCCTGTAAATTTTCTTTATTTAAGGGCCACTGCTCCACCCATACAGGCTTCTTAGTCAGCCATTTTAAAGGCAGAGCAGTTGAGTTACCAGCAGTGCCCCCTACTCCAAATTTGGATAGCCAGTTCCTGTCCTATCTTGCTTTTGTGCAACCTGCATAACCTTTGACCTTCCCTTATAATTCTTCCTGATGTTCTTTCCAGGAATATATCCCATTTTAAACATCCTTTTATGAGCTGTTTCTAAAATTGTAGGAATATTAATTTGAGCTCCCCATTGTTGAAACAAATCTCTCCCCCATAAATTCATGGCTATATTAGCAACATAAGACTTTAACATCCCTATTTGTCTTTCAGGCCCTATACATTTAATGCACTCTACACTCTGTTTTACTTGAGATAAGATTCCAATGCCTACAAATTGAGTGGGGACTTGTTGTAAAGGCCAGGTGGGATCCCATGATTCTTGTGAAATTATAGATACATCAGCACCAGAATCCAATGATCCTTCAATCTCAATTCCATTTAGTTTTATTTTTGATTTAGGTCTTTTGTCATTGATGACCATTTGCCAAAATACCTTTTTTTCCAGTACTTCCAAAGCCTCCTGTTCTACATATAGGAGCTATTTTGCCTTTAAAATATGAGAGTAATAACAATTGAACAATTCTATCACCAGCTTGTATTTGCATAGTCCTTTTTACATATGTCATAATTTTAATTTCTCCCTGATATTCTTCATCTATAATTTCTGGGTGTACAATAAATCCTTGAGATGCTAAACTTCTACTTCCCCAAATTATTCCTGCTGTTTCTTGGGGAAGGGGACCATACACCCCAGTTACTATCTTATAACAAAGAATTTGTGGAGAAAATGTAATATATTTGCCCACTGCCAATTCTAAAGCAGCACTCCCTGAGGTAGCCTGTATTAAATCTCCAATGCTGAATCTATGTTCCCCTGATAGCTCTGTGGATGAGTCAGTCTATTGCTGACAGGAAATTGGTAGCTCATGTTGTTTGTTCCTGGGCCCTGAGCTAAATCCTTCCTCAAGTTTCCAGATGGTAAAAGATTACCATGCATATCTCTTTTTGATCTGTATTCATTAGTCCAATGTTTATCTTTCCTACATCTCCTACAAATTCCTGGGGGTTGAGGCTTTCTACTCTGATCATCCTCCAAAGAGGTATCCCTTTTAGTAACAGAACAATAACAATATTTCCTTATATGTCCCAATTTTCCACAATTAAAGCATCTTGTAATCTGAGATCAAGACCTTTAGCTAAAGCTTGTCCAATTATATTAGCATTGTATTCTGTGGATCCAATATCAGCAGTAGCTTTAATCCATTCCTCTCCCTGAGACTTCAAGGGCCCTATTTTGACCTTCAGTATTAGCATTCTCAAGTCAAAGACTCAATTAAAACCTTTCTAACATCAGGATCAGCTACTGCTCTATGCACTGCTGAAATTAATCTTTGCAACACATCAGTGTAGACTTCTTCACTTTGTGTGATTTTTATGAAGGAGATATATCTTTTTTTCTGGTTCCTCAACCTTATCACAGGCCCCTAAAGCCATTAAATGACACTGTACTATAGTAGCATCATCAAACTGTACTTGCCTTTGTAAATCAGCATCCAACCCTCTCCTAACATATGGCCCCTTATTATATTTACTCCTCTAGTCTGATTATGCTGTTCCATGGCTGTTGCTTCCTCCCTCCACCATGTGAGCCATTGTAATTGAGGACTAGCTTCTAGTATAGCTGCTATGAGGTCCTTCCAATCTTGTGGAATAACTCTATTCTGAGTAGCCCAATAATTTAAGACCTGTCTTACATAGGGTGAATGCATCCCATATGCTACCACTCCTTCTTTTAATCTTTTCAGATCTGTCATGGCCATAGATCTCCAATTAATCTGACCGTAACCTTGAGGATACTGATTATTTACAGGAATTTGCTGCAGAGTGACTGGAACACTTGTGAGAGTGTCCTTATGACCTTAGGCAACCATTCCTCAATTCCATCATAAGGTGGCACTGTAAGTCCATAATTAAGCATTTCCCTTTTTTCTATTGGGAAAATTCCTTTTCTTTTCCTATTTTCTATAGAGAAATTTTTCCTTTTAATTATTTCTCCTCCTTTTTCTACTAGGAAGATTTCCTCTTTTATTTCTTTTTTTTCCCTTTTTTCTGTTAGGAAGTTTCCTTTTCCTTTTTTCTTATTCTTTGTCTTGGGAGCTCTTATATTTTTAAATGTGTAGTTAACCTTTCAGCCTTTCTTATTTCTAAACCTGTTTCTTTCAAAGAAAGAGGAGGAGAGTCATCTCCAGTGTCTTGGCTCTCCTCACTTCCATTTTCCTCCAAAACAGCACTCTTATCTTCCTGTCAAGGAACATTCTCCTGTGCTGACTGACAATTTCTAGCTAGAACATACTTCCGTTTGTTTCCCTGTTCTACATCAGATCCAGCTTTAAATGACTCCTTACTCTGCAATGGATCCAGAACATTTAAAATTAAATTACATAAAGACCAAATTTTTAATGGTATGGGATCTCTCCTCTGATGAGCTCTCCTCAAAGCTCTCAACACTTGTTTCCATACCACCAGCTTTAATTGAACATGAGGAGTTGTCTGAAACCAATGGCAATGCCATTTAATTAGTACCAAAAGCTCTGTAAGCTGTTTTTCCTTCACTTTCACTCCATTTCCTTTTAACAGGCTTTTTTTTTTTTTTTTTTTTTTTTTTTTGAGACAGGGTTTCTCTGTGTAGCTTTGCACCTTTTTTGGAACTCGCTTTGTAGACCAGGCTAGCCTTGAACTCACAGAGATCTGCTTGCCTCTGCCTCCTGAGTGCTGGGATTAGAGGTGTGCACCACCACCGCCTGGCTTTAACAGGCATTTTAATAACTGCATATACCATTGCTCCTGAGATGGGAAGTTTCCCATGACCCTGCCAATGCTGGACTCCTCTTACCTTGAGAACAACTTTCTCCAGTCTTCAAGATCTGGATCCTCTGTCCTTCAAGTTCCACTTTGGCACATCAATATGTTGTATATCTGGTGTGGGTGTTCATGTAGGTCCATGGAATCAAGAGACAGAAGAACCTCAAGGATGGTTTTAGCCTTTCCCAGCTTCAGGGGGGATCCACCTCTACAAACTGTTCCACTGTATCTTAGCAAATAGCCCTTTTATTTTTCTCCAATTTACACCCTTTGGCAAGTTAATCTTCATACCCCAAAACTTCTCATCTAAGCTTCCCAAAGGGATGATGCCAAATGCAAATTCTAAGCCGAAGAATACCTGTGATGTTCCAGGTTCTTTCTCAACCATATTTGCATAGGCTCTGCACCTTCAGAAAATTCTCAGACAAGATTCACATAGAGAATAAATACCAGGAGACAAAAGGTAGCAATCACAAAAGGCAGACTAAAGCTAGGTACTAACACTCCTGAATCAAAGCAGCTGTAGCTCTGTAGGAATTCTCCCAACACTATCCCACTTCAATTAAAAGCTGGCTCTGGAGTTGGAGTATGACTTCCCTTTCTCTAGACCCATGCATGCTTTTTAAAGGTTTCTTCCAAAATCTCTGTTCCATATCAGGTGAGCCACCTGAGTATGTAACAGAGAAAGGAGAGCAAAACAAAATAAAGGGACTGACCAGTCCTAATGGGTACTATTGCTACTCATCTGATACGCTTTTGATTTTGGTTTAACTCTCTGAAGCTTTTGCTAAGGTATAAATATTATCTCAAGATTTGTAAGATTAGCTCTGAGACAGAGCCCACCAGCACCTGACTGAACTAAGAGGTGAGTCTTTATCCTCATACCTAAACACCCAGCCCCTAGGCTTTGGGCCCAGGGGCACAACCCTGTGCCCCTACACCAGCAGTCCTAGTTTTAGGCTAGTTGGCAGGCAGACCTCCTGCAGATAGGTCAGACTACCACCATCCCCATCAGACCCTGTAACCCAAGCCCCACCTCCCCCAAATCTCACCTACCCTCCAAGACTGCAATTGTTCCCTGAGACGGAGCCTGTCAGCACCCAACTGGACTAAGAGGCCAGTTGGCAGCAGACATCCTGCAGACAGGTCAGACTACCACCATCTACCACACGCTAAGACTGCAGCTACTCCCTGAGACAGAGCCCACTAGCACCAATTGGACTAAGAACTGCTCCCTGAGACAAAGAGTCCATTAGCATCAACTAGACCAAGAGGTCCCACTGAACCAAGAGTATCAATTAGACCAAGAGAGGCTCCCTCAGACACAGACACTGCTTGCAACAAGTGGAGAAAGAGATGGGTAGATGCCAGTGCAAAAATACAGTCAACAACATAAAAACCAATATGGTTCCATCAGAACCTACATCAGCAAGACCTGAACATCCCAACACAAAAGAAACAGAAGGTATCGACCATAAAAATGACTATAAGAAGATATTAGAGATCTTAAAAGAGAAAATGAAAAATTTCCTTAAAGAAATAGAGGAAAAGTCAAACAAAAAATGGGAAGAAATCAGTAAATCCCTTGAAAGCCAAGAGAAAGCAATTAAACAAATGAAGGAAACAGTTCAAGATTTGAAAACTGAAATAGAGACAATAAAGAAGACACAAACTGAGGGAAGTGGAAAATCTGAGTAAACGAACAGGAACTACAGATGCAAGTATAACCAACAGAATGCAAGAGATGGAAGAGAGGATCTCTGGCATTGAAGATATGGTAGAGGAAATAGATTCATCAGTCAAAGAAAACACTAAAGCCAACAAAAGCCATGACCCAAAATGTCCAGGAAATTTGGGAAACCATGAAAAGATCCAACCTAAGAATAATAGGGATAGAAGTAGAAGAAGAATACCAACTCAAAAGCACAGAAAATATATTCAACAAAATCATAGAAGAAAACTTTCCCAACCTAAAGAAGGAAATGCCTATAAAGATACAAGAAGGTTACAGGACACCAAATAGACTGGATCAAAAAAAAAAAGTACCCTCACCACATGATAATCAAACCACTAAACATACAGAATAAAGAAAAAATATTAAGAGCTACAAAGGAAAAAGGCCAAGTAACATATAAAGGCAGCCATAAAAATAACACCTGACTTCTCAATGGAGACTCTAAAAGCCAGAAGGCCCTGGACAGACATGCAGACACTAAGAGACCATGGATGCCAACCAGACTATTATACCCAGCAAAATTCTCAATCAACATAGATGGATAAACAAAATATTCCATGATAAAACCAGATTTAAACAGTATCTCTTCACAAATCCAGCCCTACAGAAAGCACTTGAAGGAAAAAAATCCAACCTAAGGAAGTTAGATGCACCCATGAAAACACAGGCAATAGATAGTCCCACACCAACAAATACCAAAGAAGGGAAACATACAACACTACCACCAAAAAATAACAGGAATTAACAATCACTGGTCATTAATATCCACTAACATCAATGGTCTCAATTCATCTATAAAAAGACACAGGCTGACAGAATGGATACGAAAACAAGATCCATCCATTTGCTGCATACAAGAAACACACCTCAACTTCAAAGACAGACACTACCTCAGAATAAAAGGCTGGGAAAAGACTTTCCAATCAAATGGATTTAAGAAGCAAGCTGGTGTAGCTATCCTAATATCTAATAAAATAGACTTCAAACTAAAATCAATCAAAAGAGATTGGGAAGGACATTACATATTTATCACAGGGAAAATCCGACAAAATGAAGTCTCAATTCTGAATATGTATACCCTACAAGGGCACCTACATTTGTAAAAGAAACATTACTAAAGCTTAAACCGCACATCAAACCCCACACACTAGTAGTGGGAGACTTCAACAACACCCCACTCTCACCAATGGACAGGTCTGCCAGAGAGAAACTTAACAGAGAAATAAGGGAACTAACAGACATTATGATTCAAATAGGCTTAATAGATATCTACGGAATATTCCACCCTAACACAAAAGAATATACCTTTTCAGCACCCCACAGAACCTTCTCCAAAATGGACCACATGCTTGTCACAAAGGTACAAAAAAATTGAAATAACCTCCTGTATCTTATCAGACCACCATGGTTTAAAGTTAGATTTCAACCACAACAAAAATTATAGAAAGCCTACAATCTCATGGAAACTGAATAATGCCCAATTGAATCACCAATGGGTCAAGGAAGAAATAAAGAAAGAAATTAAAGATTTCCTAGAATTGAATGAAAATGAATGTACAACATACCCAAACTTATGGGACACCATAAAAGCAGTGCTAAGAGGAAAATTCATAGCTCTAAATGGCCAAATAAAGAAGTTGGAGAAATCTCACCCTAGTGACTTAACAGCACAACTCAAAGCTCTAGAACAACAAGAAGCAAACTCACCCAGGGGAAACAGATGCCAGGAAATAATCAAATTGAGGACTGAAATCAATGAAATAGAACAAAGAGAATAATACAAAGAATCAATAAAATAAAGAGTTGGTTCTTTGAGAAAATCAACAAGATAGACAAGCCCTTATCCAAATTAACCAAAAAGCAGAGAGAGGGCATCCAAGTTAACAAAATCAGAAATGAAAAGGGAGACATAACAACAGACAATGAGGAAATCCAGAGAATCATCAGGTCATACGTCAAAAACCTGTACTCCACAAAATTGGAAAATCTGAAAGAAATGGATGATTTTCTGGATAGGTATCTGCCCCAGCCAGCAGGGCTTCAATGGGAACTTGACCACCCTAAGGACAGAATGATAGGGACAGGAGACACAAAGGAATACACCAATATAAGAATCTGATCAAGGTGCAACTTTATTTTTCTCCAGGAGGGATTATATAGTTCCTGCAGGGTGGGGGGAAAAGGAAGCTGTTATCTGCATAGGGTGGGACAAGCTAACAGGATGCTTGTGTAGGATGTTTATGCAGGATGTTGACAAGGTGAAAAGGCCAAGGGCTCTGACTCAATGTCCTGTTGCTAGGCAATCTAACCGTAAGATGTTCTAGTTCCCTGTCTTATTGGGGGTCTGTATTTTTCCATTAACTAGAGATTCTGTCCTTGTCCCTGACAGGTATCCCATACCAAAGTTAAATCAAGACCAGATAAACCATTTAAATAGACCAATAACCCCTAAAGAAATAGAAACAGTCATTAAAAGTTTCCCAACCAAAAAAAACCCAGGACCAAATGGTTTCAGCACAGAATTCTACCAGATTGTTAAAGAAGAGCTAATACCAATACTTTTCCAATTGTTCCACACAATAGAAACAGAAGGAACATTACCGAATTCCTTTTATGAGGCTACAGTTACCCTGATACCCAAACCACACAAAGATGCAACAAAGAAGAAGAATTACAGACCAATATCCCTCATGAACATTGATGCAAAAATACTCAATAAAATACTGGCTACCAGGAACACATCAAAAAATTATCCACCATGACCAAGTAGGCTTCATCCCATGGATGCAAGGATGGTTCAACATACGAAAATCTGTCAATGTAATACACCATATAAACAAACTGAAAGAAAAAAACCACATGATCATCTCATTGGATGCTGAAAAAGCCTTTGACAAAATCCAACACCCCTTCATAATAAAAGTTCTAGAGAGATCAGGAATACAAGGAACATACCTAAACATAATAAAGGCAATTTATAGCAAGCCGACAGCCAACATCAAATTAAATGGACAGAAATTCAAAGTGATTCCACTAAAATCAGGAACAAGACAAGGCTGTCCACTCTCCCCATACTTATTCAACATAATACTTGAAGTTCTAGCTAGAGCAATAAGACAACAAAAGGAGATCAAGGGGATACAAATTGGAAAGGAATAAGTCAAACTTCCACTATTTGCAGATGATATGGTAGTATACATAAGTGTCCCCAAAAATTCTACCAGGGAACTCATACAGCTGATAAACTCCTTCAGTAAGATGGCAGGATACAAGATTAGCTCAAAAAAATCAGTAGTTCTCCTATATACAAATGATAAATGGGCTGAAAAAGAAATCAGAAACATCACCCACTCTTTACAATAGCCACAAATACTATAAAATACCTTGGGGTAACTCTAACTAAGTATGTGGAAGACTTGTATGATAAGAACTTTAAATCTCTAAAGAAAGAAATCAAAGAAGATATCAGAAAATAGAAAGATCTCCCATGTTCATGGATAGGTAGGATTAACATAGGAAAAATGGCAATCTTACCAAAAGCGATCTACAGATTCAATGCAATCCCCATCAAAATCCCAACACAATTCTTCACAGACTTGGAAAGAACAATACTTAACTTTATATAGAAAAACAAAAAAAACCTAGAATAGCTAAAAGAATCCTGTATAATAAAGCAACCTCTGGAGGCATCATGATCCCTGACCTCAAGCTCTACTATAGAGCTACAGTAATAAAAACAGCTTGGTACTCGCATGAAAACCGACATATGGATCAATGGAATTTAATTGAAGACCCTGACATTAATCCACACACCTATGAACATATGATTTTCAACAAAGAAGCCAAAACTGTACCATGGAAAAAAGAAAGCATCTTCAACAAATGGTGCTGGCATAACTGGATGTCAACATGCAGAAGATTGCAAATAGATCCATATCTGTCACCATGCACAAAACTCAAGTCCAAGTGGATCAAAGACCTCAACATAAATCCAGTTACACTGAACTTGATAAAGTAGAAAGTAGGAAGTAGTCTGGAACGCATTGGCACAGGAGACCACTTCCTAAATATAACATCAGTATCACAGACACTCAGAGCAACAATTAATTAATGGGACCACCTGGAACTGGGAAGCTTTTGTAGAGCAAAGGACACGGTCAATAAGACAAAATGACAGCCTACAGAATGGGAAAAGGTCTTCACCAACCCCACATCTGACAGAGGGCTGATCTCCAAAATATATAAGAACTCAAAAAGCTAGACTTCAAAATACTTAACAATCCAATTAAAAAATGGGCTACAGAGCTTAACAGAGAATTCTCAGCAGAAGAATCTCAAATGGCTGAAAGACATTTAAGGAATTGCTCAACATCCTTAGTCATCAGGGAAATGCAAATCAAAACAACTCTGAGATACCATCTTACACCTGT
>CABHPH010083145.1:48897-70650 GCA_902168325.1 Peromyscus nudipes | reverse complement strand
GCTGTACAAGTTTGCATTCCCACCAACAGTGGAGGAGTGTTCCCCATTGCTCAACATCCTTAGTCATCAGGGAAATGCAAATCAAAACAACTCTGAGATACCATCTTACACCTGTCAGAATGGCTAAAATCAAAAACACTGAAGACAGCTTATGTTGAAGAGGATGTGGAGCAAGGGGAACACTCCTCCACTGTTGGTGGGAATGCAAACTTGTACAGCCACTCTGGAAATCAGTATGGCGGTTTCTCAGAAAATTGGGAATAAGTCTTCCTCAAGACTCAGCTATACCACTCATGGGCATATACCCAAGGAATGCTCAACCCTACCACAAGGACATATGCTCAATTATGTTCATACCAGCATTATTCATAATAGCCAGAACCTGGAAACAACTTAGATGCCCCTCAACTGAAGAATGGATAAAGAAAATGTGACATATATACACAATAGAGTACTACTCAGCATTAAAAAACAATGATATCATGAAATTTGCAGGCAAATGGATGGAACTAGAAAATATCATCTTGAGTGAGGTAACCCAGACCCAGAAGGACAAACCATAGAATGTACTCACTCATAAGTGGATACTAGATGTGTGAAAAGGGATGGCCAGACTGCAACCCACAGCTCCAGAGAGGCTAGCTAACAGGGAAAGACCCTAGGAGGGACACATGGATGACTCTGAGAAGGAGAAGTGGATGAGATCTACATGAGCGGACTAGGTGTGGGTGGGTGGCAGAGGGCGAGGAGTGGGGGATGAGAACATAGGGAAATGGGAGGGTCAAGCTGGAACAGGAACAGAGTGGTAGGGCAGGGAGGGAGATACCATGATAGATGAGGACATCATGGGAATAGGAAGAGGCAGGGTGTGGAAAGGCTCTCAGGAATCCACAAGGATGACCCCACTTTGGTCTACTGGCAATGGTACAGAGGGTGCCTGGACTGGTCTACTCTGGTGACTGGTCTAGCAAATAACCTAGCTGTCATCATAGAGCCTTTGTCCAGTGACTAATGGAGGCAGATGTAGAGACCCATGGCCAGGCACCAGGCTGAGCTCTGGGAATCCAATTGATGAGAGAGAGGAGGGATTCTGCAGGTGGGGGACATCGAGATCATGATGCAAAGACATTCAGAGATGACTGGCCACACTAGTGGAAGCCCATGAACTGTGGACTGGTGGCTGTGGAGCCCCCATGGAACTGGACTAGGCCCTCTGGATATGGAAGATGGTTGTTTGGCTCAAACTGTTTGAGGGGCTTATTGGTGAAATTATTAAGGCTACTCCATGTAGTTAAAAGGGAGGTTTATTTTGTGGGGTAACTTACAAATGAAGGGATAGTTTACAGGGTCTGGGAAAGGTGTAGCACAGTCCGGTGGTGTTCTCTGGAGAACTCTGCTGTCTACCTCCAGCTTCCAGAGTCCAGGATGTCGGGTCTTCAGCCTCCTCTCTCAACCCTGCCTTGTAGGCGTGACCATTACCGAAGCCTCAATGGTGGTTGGAACTTCCAGGTCAAAGCTGGATGGCTACCCACTACAGTGGCACCCAGGCAGGGGGATCAGGATCTGTCCCTGGTGCATGGGCAGGCTTCTGGGAATCTGGTGGCTGTGGTGTGATGCCTTGCGCAGCATTGGTGCAGTGGGAAGGGGTTTGGACCTGCCTAGGCTCAGTGTGCCGGGCTCTGCTGACTCCCCATGGGAGACCTTGATTTGGGGGATATGGGGATGTGGGGTGGCTTGGGAGAGAGGGCTGGGAGGTGGGAGGAGGGAGGAGGAGGGATCTATGGGTGGTATGTGGAGTGAGTAGAAAATTTCTTAATAAAAAAATGAAAAAAAGATTTGTAAGATTATTGTGTAAACTTTCTGCACTTCAAAATTTATAAGCATATAGGTGTGATTAAAAATCTGTAAGAAATGGGTTAATTTAAAACTAGTACACCAAGACTGATAGTTAAAAATCTATATGTAGGTAATCTTAAAGGAAACGTGGCTTTCTGCCATCTTAGCTGCTGTCCCCTCATTGGGATAGAGGTAGCCACATGGCTGACAGCCTTCATTGCTTGGTTTGGAAAGGATGGATTTTGCCATGTGACTTTACTCCCATCTTGATTAAAATTGACCACATGATATAAGTCAACCAAAGAAAAGCAAATCCTCCTAGCTGTAAAGTCCAAACCAGATGATTCCTTCACAAATTATGATCATACTAATGAGCCTTCTCCTATCTGGCCTAAACCAGCCATGGGTTCTTGCATTATGGGAGGATGCCAGGGTGGACAGCTTGTTCAAGGCACACATCCCGTATTTATTAAGTGTACACTTTCAAATAAAAAAGGATTGTAGTTCTATACTGCTAATTCTTTCCACCTTTATTGAAGAATTCCAGTGTATAATTTTCACCAACAACTTTCTCCCTGAATGTAGGAGAATGTGGGAACAAGCTGGAGCGCATGCAGATAAAGTCCAGACAACTTGCTGCCTGGCCTGTCTCTGTAAGCCTGCTCTTAAAGTGCCACTTCTTCTTCCAGAGTTCCCCTGACATTAGGACAAACTTAAACATCCTGAAAGGGGGCCCTAACTCTGCAGACAGAAATCTTAGTGTTGGCCTTCAAGGTGTACCATAGGAGAGATGAAAAAGGTCCCAAAACAAAAATACCTGATGCTATATAAGGCCTTTCATCCAGGCATAGCAGCTCCCCTCTTGCTTCCAAAAGCCCTAAGAAACTAGGGTCCCTGCTTCAAATGCAGTCAGGAAGGTCATTGGGCCTGGGTCTCCCAAAACCCTCATAAAAATTCAGACCATCCCACAGTGCCATCAAAAGGGACACTAGGCTCATGTCATTTGTGGTGTGGGTTTATCAGGCCCAGATCACCCTCTAGCCCACCTCCTAGGTCTGACCATGGATGACTGAGTGGCCCAGGCTCTCTTGGCCTGACAACCACCACCTCCAACAGGGGGCCTCAGGTAGTTATCACATAATCAGAGTGATCCATCTCCTTTCTTCTGGACACCTGGGCCTCCTAATTAGTCCCAGTGGAGTCTTGGTTACCCACCTCTCCTTGTTGCCCTATTGTCAGGGTGGGGAGACGTCTTACCAACCACACCAAACCCCACCATTTAGTTGTATTTTTAGGGGTATCCCCTTTGCTCACTCCTTCCTAGAAATACTAACCCCTCCTGTCCCTTTGCTGGGAAGGTACTTATTAGCCAGAGTGGGAGCTTCTATTTCTTTTGCTCCCCATCAATTTGACCCCAGGATCCCCAGCAGTCCCCTTTCCTTCTCAAAACCACACAATCTGACACACTTTTCCCTTTCCTGGCCTCCCAGGTGGATCCCTGAGAATGGGATACCCCAAATCCCTCTATAGCCAAACATCATTCCCCTCTTGTTACCCAATTGCAAAACCCTACTAATTACATCACTTAGGCTCAATATCCACTCTCTCTCCAAAGTCTTAGGGGACTTAAGTCTCTTATCTCTGACCTCTTAAGAAAGACTCTTCTGTACCCCTCACTTCTTCCCCCATACTTGTGGTTAAAAACCCCAATGGAACCTACTACTTGACTCAGGATCTCCAATTTAATCAGCTCGGGAGTGGTTCCCCTTCAACCTGTAGTACCCAACCTCTATAAGCTTCAATGGTCCCTCCCAGGCTGAACAGCTCTCACCCATGCCTTTCAACTACCATGGAGACTAGGTCACTCTTAACCAAGATTCTGATTTGGCTCAAGTTGCTGATTTGACTCTCTTAAGGTGCATAGGGATCATTTGTTTCTGCCAGCTTCTTCTCCTCATCATATTTGGTTCCAAATTCTAGTGTCTGCCTCCAACTGTTTCTTCTCTCTACCTGCTTAAACCATCCATCTCTCTTCACCTACTTAGTAAGTGTCCTCTCTCTGTCTCCTCCTGCCTGCTATGCCCTCCAGTGTCCCACCACAATGGCTACACTCTAGTTATTAAGACACTTGCTCCTCTCCCTCTATTAGAACACTTTCTGTTTCCTTGCCTCCTCACCTTAGTAGCTGTCTGCTAAATCCTGCAGCATCCTTAAGCACTTCTGGGTCTTTGAAACCTTGTTCCTCCTGTCTCCCAAGTCTATCTTGAAAGTCTCACAGCTTCTCTATGCCAGCCTGGCCTTCTCTCTTGCCTCTCAGCTCCCACTTGGAGCTTATAGAAACTCCTTCTGGTGGAGTTCATTTTGCAATTTTTCTTTTCTTCCTCCATGAACTTAAATTTTATTAAAGCCCTGAGAAGTGAAGTCCAAAAATATTTTGACAATGTTCCTAATGAATTAAATTCCAGAATGTATGGCATTGGTTTTAATTTTGTCTAGATCTTCCTTCATGTTGGTAATTGAATTTTGTAAAAAAAAAAGAATGTTGGCTGTCCCTAAAAATATTTGGAGGCCACAGACCAATAATCATCTTTCCTGTGATTACTGAATTATTTCCATGTTTTCACTTGTTCTTCACTTTTTTAGCTTCCAGGCATTCAAAAGAGGAAGTAATGAAAAAAAAGTTCATATGTGGTCATAAAAGCAGGAGTCACTAATACTGTTATCGTACTTTAGGTTTAAGATATGAATGCCAACTCATACATGAATACTTATTTAATTTAGAATCATCTATGGTCTCCCAAGCACCTGTAAGTATAGTCGTCTAAGATAGTTTTCAACTTGACATCACCACACATTATGAATTGATTTTGATAATGGTATTAGCAGATCAAGAACGGAGCATCAAACATAAGCAACATCTAACAGGTTTCTCACAAATGCTTTGACACTTTCCTTACCTTAGATTAAAAACTACTGGGTACTGAATACTGCGAAGTATAGCTGTTGGACTTGCTACAAACCCAATGTCTCTTTTGGTAGTCCTTGCTACTGATGATCTTACTACCAGTCAGGTAGGCATGTTTTTCTTCTCCTTCAACAGGAACCCTAAAACAAAAAATAAAATTTCTACAGAGACTAGCACTGCATTCACTCCTGCATTGAAATCTTACCCATCTCCAATGCTTATTTGTAGTATGAGTCAAAGAAAGGCAGACTCTGTGAGGAATCACCAACACTGCTTTTTCACCTAGTGCCTTTTCCATCTTAGGGTTCAACTTGAACATTATCTTATTGTCATTGATTCATATTGACCTGTAATGTGTATATAGGGCATTTAACAGATGTTTGCTGCCATGTTCAAAAGAATTGGTGCCATGGTTTGCCTCACTGAGGGTGATATTAAATTCTATCTTGAAGTATTTTACACATATATGCAAGCGGGGAAAACCCACTTCTCAGTAAATTGCTGAAAAGGCTTTAATGATGGAAATGAGTAGGTCTATGTTTTATCATTTCAGTGAATGACTCCATTAAAACTGGTTAGCTATGTTCATATCCAAGAGATGCCTGGGGTGCCCTTTGATGATGAGTTTTTAGAGGAGGTCCCCAATGTCCCTGGAGTCTCTGCTTCTGTGATAGGTGCAGCTGTGCAAACAATGGACTGACAAGTTCTACCCCAGCAGTTCTGTAGTGGCTTCCTGGGATTTCAGAGGCCTCACTGTCCATCTGCAGCTCTGTAGACAGCCAACAAGGGCATTTCTCAGCAGGAAATATTTTACATTGGTGATGGAGCTGAAAAGATTACCCCTGATGCCATCATCATGTTAAAGATTTCAAGTCAAATCACACTAGGTAAATGCTTTGAAGATGGTGGATAGTAAATAGGAGAGCACCCAATGGATTTTAAATTGTAGGAATGTGGAGTTTTCTGGGGATTGGCTCTTGCACATAAGCACACACCCTGCCTCAGAGCCAACCTCAAGACCAAGGGTTTATGTTTCTTGCTTTCCAGAACAATTGGCTTCACATGACACTGACTTTTCTCTCTCATAGTCACAATTCACACATCACAACACATGGACACAGTAGAAAGAAAAGTGGTCTGAAGACGTACAAGTTGTTATATTCAGTGTTGTCTGTCCACCTCCAAGGGTGTTGTGTTGACTCTCTCCGGAGGTCGATCCAAGAATAAGAATCACCTACATATCTCTTCAGGAACTTCTGTCATAAAACATGAAAAGCAAGTGCATGTGTCTCTCTGTTTCAAAGAACCCTTGAGTCTCTCTGTCTTACAGCCTCCTTTCTGGAAGGCAGCAGGTTGTAACTGAGGACCATGGACTTTAAAGCCATCATAACCTTCAGTTCTCAGTGAATGCATTTTAGATCCATAATCCAAAGTATATTGGTGGCCCCTAATTACTCTGGGGCTAGAATCATCCTTTATTAAGCCTGGCCTTCCAGTTATTAACAGTTGCCACATTCAGTTTGTAATACCTGCCAGCTTGGATAAAGACTTCCATGATTAACATGCATCTCAGTGGATTGTCTGGCCATGCAGGTTGACTATGCGCACTACATGAGAGCTTGTCTGTGGGATGTCTCGGGGCTCCAGTCAGAAACAACATCAGTAGCTGCATACACTAACATATTCCACATGTCCCCTGTATAGGAAGGGTGGAATCCTTCCTCATGCTTCAGCTTTATGATCCCTGTCACAAGTCAATACACATTCAACAGAAAAACAACCAACCAATTCCTGATCCTTTCTTACCAGCTCCTCCAGGCGGTCAAATCGAGCTAGCTGGGCCCCTAGTGCCATGCAAGATGTTTGGCTAAATGTCCAGTTTCTCATGTCTTCAGAAAAATAAAAACATTTATTTCCAAATCCAATCCAGTCATTTGGACAGGTGGCAGAGCAAGGTCCAGAGGTTGAAATGACTGATTTTTCCATTCTCACTAAAATGCAGATAGTGCAATGAAATATAATAAAGAAATATTTCCATGTCTCGTCTCCTTGGCTAGCCATGCAAGTCTCAGTTGTGAGGTGTGTGCTTGTATTGTAGCTCTACTAACTTATCATTAGGAGACCCATCCTAGCATGATGGTGCCCAATCCAGGGCCTTCCAGTGAGCTCTGAGGAAATGCTTTATTTTTCTTCTTTGTATTTTGTTTTCTGAGATAGAATCTCACTATGTCCCCTGCCTGACCTGGTTCTCACTATGCAGACTACACTTGTCTGGAGATTGTAGTAATCCTCCTGGCTGTATCTCCTGAGTGCTGGGACTAAAAGACACCATATCCTGTGAGGAAATATTTCTAGGCTATGAGCACCTTAGGGCTGAGAGGTCTAAACTTCCTCCATTTTATAAGCTGGGTCTAAGTTCCAATTTCCTAAACAAAGGGCTGTTAATCAACAACACCTCTGACAACAAGGATGAGGGGGAGAGCATAGAGCAGGTATAAGGCCTGAGTCATTTTCACAGTATCTCAAAGCAATGACATACGTGTGTGTGTGTGTGTGTGTGTGTGTGTGTGTGTACATATACATCATATACATACACATGCTGGCTCATCTTAGAGCCACTCAGAATGGTGTGTAAGAAGCTCTGAATTTCAGAGGACAGCTTAGAAGAATAACACTTTTCTGTCATACCTTCAGCTTTTTCTTCCTTTAACAGGTCAGAAAGTTTGCACTGTTCTTTCAACAGGTCTCTAAATCCTAGAAATAAATGATTTCATAAGAGATATTAAATACAAGAAATATCTCCCACACTAATTTTTAGTTGAACAGAATTTGTTGTAGCTGTTCCCAGTTCTTTTTTTTTTTTTGTTTTGTTTTTGTTTTTTCGAGACAGAGTTTCTCTGTGTAGCTTTGCAGCTTTCCTGGAGCTCACTTGGTAGACCAGGCTGGCCTCGAACTCACAGAGATCCGCCTGCCTCTGCCTCCCGAGTGCTGGGATTAAAGGCGTGCGCCACCAACGCCCGGCTGTTCCCAGTTCTTATACCCAGTACCACGAGGCTTCAGTGAAAGGGACAAATGTAATGGGCAGTCAGGGTGACTGTAATTCTTTTTATCTGACTCTTTCCAGGTTACGCTGACTAAGACTTTTTGGCAAATGTTTGTCCATGTTTAGGCCTGTGTATTATTTTCTGACATGGTTAAAGTTGATTTTATAAAATAATATTATGAAACATTTACTCGAGCTATGACAAAAAGCTGTAAGTAATTCTGAACAGTCCACAACAAAAAGCTTAGGAATGACATACTTCTAGAACTTTCTACTTAATATTTTAGACAGTGTTTGAGGAAATTTACTGAAACCAAGAGTCATGGGGGTTCTGTACCTTCCCCAACCATGTTACTCCTCACTCCACTCACTTCTCTTAGGTGCATCAGCCTCCTTGAGGTTTCTCCTTTACTTTTTTGTCTTTGTTCTCTGCCTTCAATTGGTCTCCCAGGTGGACATACGTCTCCTGCATCTCTGTGTAGAGGGTGCTGAATGCCATCTTCCCAGGGATGCTGAGCCTGGCCTCCTGTGCACACCACAGCCTGTGCTGTTCCTTCACTGCATCTTCCTGTTAGACCCTGAGTTCCCAGAGAACAGGAATTTCCAGTGTGTTTTCTCTCCAGTACTTCCCACAGTGCCTGGCTCACAGTGGTCAGTAAGTCTAAGTGACAATGTGGATGTGGACAGAATCTGCAGAATCTGGAGAATGAGTCACTTACGTAACAAAGCAACAAAGTGTCCAACTACAGCCAGAGTGAGGACCATGGCCACTATACAGCAGCAGTAGAGCTTATCAGGAGACACAGAGATGATTCTGAGACATTTTCCTTGGAGCTTTTTACCTGAAAATATAAATATCATAACATCAATCTCAAGAACCTTCAAGGACACATAAAGACCAAGAAAAAGGTAACTGTGTCTGCTCAACATTCCAGTGTGACTCTGGGGGCCCTAGCCAGGACAATAGGGCAAGAATAAGAAATAACAGTCAAGCTTCTTAGAGATAAAAGTGTTGGTATTCAGACGACATGGATATATCTACATATAAATTTCTAAGAAGTCTTTTAAAAGGGCTCTAAAAGTAATGAACAAGTTTACAGTGTTGCAGGAAAATATGTCAATGCAGAAAATAATTTTCATTTTCATGCACCAGCAATTGTCAAATGCAAACAAATTGTATGAGGATAGCAAATTTCACAGCACTGCTAAACACACAATTATACATCTAACGAAACACTGGGTTTTTAAAACTCTCAGTACAATGTAGGTACAATTTCTTTTGAGAGAGAGAGAGATAGAGACAGAATGATAGAGATAGTCAGAAACAAACAGAGACAGACAGACAGACAGACCGACAGACAAAGGCAGTGGGGGGTGGTGGGGAGTGAAAACCTGCCAGTCCATCATTTAACTTTTTTTCCTTTTTAGGGACCAGAGCAGAGTGTTCATTGCACTAAATCCAATTTATTTTCCTGGTGCATAGATAAAACATTTGATATTATAACCAAGAAAATCTTTGCCTGAGACAAGCTGTCATTCATAAAGATGTTTTTCATATTTTTCTTCAAGTAGATTTAAGTTCTAGGCTTCATGTTTCATTCTGTGATACATTCTGAGTCTGTTACAATGCACAGGATGAGGTGTGAGCCTTACCATGGAAACCAATTGTCTAAGCATCATATGCACAAGAGTTTCCATCCTTTCTCTATCTAAGAATTGTCCACCTTCCCCAGTCTACAGTGCATGTGCAAACACACTGTAAACACATATTGATTTTTAAAAAGAAAAATGAGCCAAAATATGGAATAAAATTATGCTTACATAGTAAATACATGCATTAACTGTGCTTAATATTGCCAAAATTCAGGGAAAAATAGTTGAAAAATAGTTTAGCATTTTGTTACAATGAGACTACCTTTAACTCATGGTCTGGATCTAAGGGAAATTCCTCTTTACATAGAAAGCCTGTCTGTATTTACAGCAACTTTATGAGTTGACCGTGTATTTTGCAACAGTTCAAATATTCCTGAGCTTGTGACAAAGTAAACCAACATTACTCAGTACCAGGGAAAATGATGGAAAGAGAAACTGGAGCTCATGCTTACACCTGCCCATGTCTTATGTTGATTAAATGATCCTCAGCCAGCTGTCTCCAGAGGTCCCTAAGATAGGCCACATACACCAAAAACAAATTAAACAAACAAATGCAACCCAACCAACCAAGCAATCAACCAAGCAAAAACCCATGTCTTGGGCTTTTGTAATTAATATTGTTCGTTTCTCTTGCCCATAAACACTAGAGTGTTATATACTAATGTATATAACTAATGTAACAGAGGCCTCCATGCATTTCCACTTCCACAAAGACCCATTATGTCAGGCTAACGGGCAGGGGGTTCAGCTCCTCTGAGGGTTCCTGGTGAATCTCTTCTCTTCTAGTTTGAATCAAATTGCATGAAGATACATACCTATTTCTACCTCTTGCAGGCAGTCTGGTGTAGTGAGGTCTGTCTCTAGCATGCCCATAGAATCCTCTTCATCCTTTGCAGCCTTCATCTGTGAGCCAGAGGAAGAGACTCAACTGAATTCAGGAGGTTTGGAACTTGAAACTGTGGAGGAGACAGAGCCTGTGTTCTGTATGTTGTTGCTCCTAATAAAGCCCAGCCTGTCTGGGTGATTTATCAACTACTCCTTATCAGTCCTGAACATGTCACCTCTCAGCATATAGTTTTCTGTTTCTTTTTTTTGAAATGATATTAAGTGCACTTTAAACATGGAAAGTGAAACTGATAAATACTTTAGAACTTGAAAATATCCTTATCACTGATTCTTTAAGAAAAATACTGCTTTGATTAAAATTGTTATTATTAATTGGAGAAAGCATTTATTTATTTATTTATTTGTCTATTTATTCTTTCAAAGAGAGTCTCACTGTACAGTTTTGACTAGCCTCAAACTCACTCATGTAGACCAAGTTGGCTTCAAACTCATAGATATCAGCTTGCCTCTGCCTTCTAAGTGCTTTCAGTAAAGATGTAAGCCACCACACTCAGGCTAAATATTTTAATTTTAGAACATGTTTACTTATAGAATCTTTAGATTTAGCTATTCTGATAATATTCAGTAATTGTGATGTTCATTAGAAGAATGAGGGAGCTGCTGAAATGGTGGTAAAGGGAACACAAAGCTAGACAGCCATGATCTATGCAGGGATCTATCCTGGAATCAGTGGCTTCATTCCTCAGTGGGTGCTCCACAAAGAGAACAGGAACAGATCCGTATGAGAGGTCTCATGGCATTATTTTGATAAGTAAATTGAATGGATACATGTCAGCGGTGTGATAGAGTTCAAGAAAGAACTAAGTACAACAGATAAGAGAGGAATGAACAGGCAGTGCATGTTGGGAACTGTAATACAGGCAGTGTACTAGAGAAGATATTGTGCTTTATTCCCCTAATGGGATGGGCAGTGATAACAGAGAGCAATGTCCTGCTATACCCAAAAACATAAGAACATTGCATGTGTACTTTGCCTTGTGTTTTTTTTTTTAAATAGAGAGCAAGAAAAAATCTCTAGAGATCAGTAAATACATACTATTTTGTAAATATGTAAATACTAAAAAAAAGGCAGTATATAAATTTTCAGGAGTGATGGAGGAATACTTAAACTATATTGTAAAACTTTGGAATAGTTATTAATGTTAAGCATAATCAAACCATGCTATCGTAATTTATTTGTTTACATGTGCACAAAGGGCATATACAAAATAGATATACTAGTTTTATTCCTAACAGCCAAACCAGAATCTTAGATGTTCATTAACAGAAGTATGGAAACACACTTTGCTGTATTTATGTGGTGTATATAACAGGTATCACTCAAGAAGAACCCATTCATGCTAGGCAACAGCATGAAAATCCTCAAAATCCTAATAAGAAGTGAGATGTTATAAAATACATGGGAAACAGTTTCATTTCATTAATTTCAAAACCATGCATTTAAACATAGCATAAGAATACAAAATATCGGAAAAGGAAGAGTCAAGAGAACAAATGTTCTGAAAACAGTGGGTGGCTTAGTTAAATATATCATTCCAAGAACACTGGAGCACTTGTTTAGGAAAAATGATACTCAAGAGAGCTTGAAATGGATTCTGTTCTTCCAACCCAAAGTACCAGTGTTTCTTGAGGGTGCAGCTTTACCAAGCTTCCCCGATATGGCAAAGCCAAAACCTGTACCATTTCCACCTCCTCTGATGCCCAGTTGACTTCTAATTTTTTTCACACAGCTTCTGTGGTGTCTGCCTCCTCTGAAAATCTTGGGTCAGGTAGTAATCCATGCAAGAACTCAGCTCTGTGCATAGACACTGTCATCATTTTTAATGTTTTTTTTTTTTTCTGGGACTGTGACCCAGACTATCTCTTCATAGATTCAAGAGGTTATAGATTAAAGGCCAAGATAACAAATTTCTAGAGTCAGAGGTTCTTGCTCCTGGTGACACTAAATATTTAAAATCTCTTTGCAAGGAAGAGTAATTGTTAATCCCAAAGATGAGGGAGAAATACCACTGACCCAACTCATCACGGCCAAATTCATTAAAGCAAACGATTAAATAAAGCAAGGTTTTGTATTTGTGTGCATGGGCTGCCTCAACCTAAGGCAGAGTTTGAGGAGGTCAGCCATGGATGTGAGAAAGAAAAGGCTTTTATGGCTCAGGGGTAGGGAGCTTCCTACCATAACCGATGTGGTAGGCAAAACAGATAGGGTTACAGGGGCAGAACTAACAAGGTAGTCCTAATGACTTCTTGAAACCAAGGCATGGTTGAAAGGTGGGCATAACAAGGTAATCATAACATGAGGTTGTTACAACAATAGGTGGTCATATAACTTTTGAAACAAAAGTAGGGCTGTAGGATGGATATAAACAACTAACTGAAACAGAAACATGGCTGCCATTCCTGGAACAGACAATATGGAACTATTTATAGTTACAGTTATAGGTGGGGCACATTGAAAAACAGAGGCTTAATCATAAACAGAAATGAACCTAGTTTGTCTTTACTATAAGATGGGTTCCAAGTCCAAGACACAGGAAAGTTGGTTCTTCATAGTAAAGACTGATCCTCTGTAAGTTAGCTGGAAGCTTCCCCAGAAACATGTGACATTCTTTTCACAGGCTCCTGGTAGTTTCCATTATTCTAGGTTTCTGGTTCATCCCAGAGATGCATCCTGATTCCAGTTGTCCCTTCTGGTACTCTCTCCCTCCATCCTTCCCCGACCTGATCCCTCCTGTTCCTATTCCCATTCCTCCTTCTAGAACCCTCCCCCATCCACTGACAATGTCTATTCTATTTCCCCTTCATGGTGAGCTTCATACATCCCTACCTTGAGTCCTCCTTGTTAACCTTGCTGACTGATATACATGGAATGGCCGCCTGTATCTGAAGAGAAACAGTGGAGGAGGTGTAGATGGGAACATGGCTGGAAAGAGGGGAGGGGAGAAAGCTTTGGTAAGGATGTAAAAACAAGAAAAAATTCAATATAACTGCAGATATATGATGAAAAAAGAAGATTTGAAGAAAGGATTCTTATTCTCACTTCTTAGAGATAATAATATACATTTTGCAAAAAATGAAAAATAAAATAAGAATCTCAGCACTCAAGATGTCAAAGCAGGAAGACAGCTAGTGTGAGCTCAGTTTGTACTACAATGCTATTTCCCACTTTCTCTTCTATAAGGTTCAGTTTAACTGGATTTATATTGAGGTCTTGATGCATTTGGACTTGAGTTTTGTGCAGGGTGATAGATTTGGATCTATTTGCATTCTTCTACATGCCAACATCTAGTTATGCCAGCACCTTTTATTGAAGATGCTTTCTTTTTTCCATTATATAATTTTGGCTTCTGTAAAAACTCTGGTGTCCATATGTTTGTGGATTTACATGTGGGTCTAAGATTTTGATTCCTTTGATCCACCTGTTTGTTTTTGTGTCTGTACTATGCTGCTTTTGTTACTATAGTTCTGTAATAGAGCTTGAAATCAGGGAGAGTGATACTTCTGCATTATTGTACAGGATTGTTTTAGCTGCCCCAGGTTTTTTGTTTTTCAAAATGAAGTTGAGTAAGTAAGTAATGAAAGTATAGTTCTTTCAAGATCTATAAAGAATTGTGTAGTGGGTAGCCATTCCAGCTTTGACCTGGAAGCTCCAATCCCCATCGAGGCTTCGGTAATGGTCACGCCTACAAGGTGGGGCTGAGAGAGGACACTGAAGACCTGGGTTCCAGATGTGCAGGCTGTCTTAGTGCCTGGACCCTGGACGCTGGAGGTAGACTGAGCAGAGTTCTCCAGAGAACACCGCTAGACTGTGCCACGCCTTTCCCAGACTCTGTAAACTACCCATTCACTTGTAAGTTACCCCACAAAATAAACCTCCCTTTTAACTACGTGGAGTGGCCTTAATAATTTCACCAATATCTTGTGCCCCACATTGGGTGCCATTTGTAGCTTGAGAGTTTTCTCTCTGGGTCCCACCAATCCCCGGCAGTCCCTTAGCCCACTTATAAAATAAACATACAGATGCTTATATTATTTAAACTGCTTGGCTATTAGCTCAGGCCTATCATTGTCTAGCTCTTACTCTTATATTCAGTCCATTTCTATTAATCTATACTTTGCCACATGGCTCATGGCTTACTGGTACCTTACATCTTCCTTGTCCTGGTGGCAGCTGCAGTCTCCTCCTCGCCTTCCTCTTCCCTCAATTCTCCTCTCTGTTAGTCCCGCCTATACTTCCTGCCTGGCTACTGGCCAATCAGTGTTTTATTTATTAACAAATCAGAGCAACACGTTTGCCATACAGAACATCCCACAACAGAATTGTGTTGGAATTTTGATGGAATTACATTGCTCCTGAATGAACACCAGTAGGACTGACACTAAGACTGGCAATTAATAAATGAGACCTCGTGAAACTTAAAAGTTCTGTAAGATAAAGGACACCATCAATAGGACAAAACAGCAGTCTGCAAAATGGAACAATATCTTTACCAGCCTCACATCTGTCAGAGGGAAGATCTCTAAAATATATAAAAACTCAAGGAACTGGACATAAAAATACCAAATAATCCAAATTAAAAGTGGGGTATAGATCTAAATAGAGAATTCTCAATAGGAAAATCTCAAATGGCTGAGATATATTTAAAGAAATGTTCTACATCCTTAGCCATTGGGGAAATGCAAATCAAAACGACTGAGATTCTACCTTACACCTATCAGAATATCTAAGATCAAAACCACAAATGACAACTTATTCTGGAAAGAATGTGGAGTAAGATGAACACCCCTCCACAGCTGGTAGGAGTGCAAACTTGTATAGCCACTTTGGAAATCAATATGGTGGTTTCACAGAAAACTGGGAATTGATCTACCTCAAGACCCAGCTATACCACTATTGGGCATATACCCAAAGGATGTTTAATCATACCACAAGGACACTTGCTCAACTATGTTCATAGCAGCTTTATTTGCAATGGACAGAACCTGGAAACAACCTAGATGCCCCTCAACCAGAGAATGGGTAAAGAAAATGTGGTCCAATGGAGTATTATTCAGCTGTTAAAAACAAGGACATCAGGAAATTTTCAGGCAAATGGATGGAACTAGAAAAAAATCATCCCGAGTGAGGTAACCCAAACCCAGAAAAACAAACATGGTATGTACTCATTTATAAGTGGATATTAGCTATAAAGCAGAGGATAACCAGGCTGTAACCCACAGACCCAGAGAGGCTGGGTAACAAGGAGGGCCCAAGTTGGGACAATTGGATCTCCCAGGGAAGGATAAATAGAAGAGATCTGGTGGGTGGACTGTGGGTGAGTGAAGATGAGAACATGAGGGGTGGGTTTGCAGGGTGGATGGAGGGGGAGAGTACTAAAAAAGATTACTGAAGTGTGGTGGGGAGTGCATTTCAGGGTCAGTACAAACCCAGCACAATGGAATCTCCCAGGAATCTACAAGGACGACCCCACTTAAGACTACTAGCAATGGTGGATGCTTCCAGTGGAGGGATTGGGATGTTGCCCAGCCACACAACCTACAGTTTGTCCTGCCTATGGGATGTGCAGTATGGGGAGGAGCTAAGGGTGGCTTGGTGATTGTGGGAGAGGCCATCCATTGATTGGTCAGCCTCAAACCCAATACCATGAGAGTGAGCCCACTGCTGACACTGTCTATAGTTTCAGGACCCAGAGGCTGGATGGCCCAGAGACCTAGGATAGAACCAAACTTGATTGGAGAAAAAAAAAGTCAATGTAATGATACCTGATAATATTCTGCTGTACTCATAGATTGGTGACTACCCCAGTTTTCATCAGAGAGCTTACATCCAGGAATTGATGTAAACAGATACAGAGATCCACAACCAAGCATTGGGTACAGCTCAGGGAATCCTGCTAAAGAGAGGGAGGAAGGATTGTACATGCCAAGGGGGTCAAGCACATCACAAGAAAACCCACAGAAACAACTAACCTGGGCCCATAGGAGCTCACAGAGTCTTGATTGACAGCCAGGGGGCCTGCGTGGGACCAACCTAAGCCCTCTAGGCTTGGTCTACTTGTGGGATTCCTTGCAGTGGAAGCAGGGGCTGTCCCTAATTCTTTGTCTGGGTTTTGGAAATCTATTCCTCATACTGGGTTGCCTTGTCCAGCCTTAATTAATTAAATGGCTTGTGGACTGGAGCTAGGTGGATGAGGTTTCCAGGGAGCCACTTACAGGTGAGTTTCAGGGTTTCTGTGGTCACGACTGGGTGTGTGTAACCACCTGAATCCATATCATACCATCAATAATCATGTTACTGATGGTCAGAGCAGGCTTTATTTCCTGACACAAGTGCTTTCTGTGTAAAACTCAAAGTGAGAGCCCATTCCAGGTTAGAAAATGAAATCGACTGATAGAATCCTGATTTTATAATCACCTCATAAATTACTTAAGAGAAGTAGCAGATTTAGAAATGACTGAAGTATGCTACATATATTTTGTGTGCATAGTCTATTTTGTATTTTGTTCTGACTACCTAAAGTAGACAGTATAACATAAAATTGAGCTTGCCAGAGACTAGCCTGCTCTGGGACACAAGCCTGCTCATCTTACTGCAAATACCACGGCACTCTCCACAGATCACTGTTACCTCCATCTAGGACTAATTAATAAACACATTAAAAGTATTTAAAAAGTCTCATCCAAGCTCCCAGGATAAGTAATTGGGAAAGCTTGGACTTAAATCCATAGAAAACAAGCACAGAAGTATAGTCCCTAGCCCTGCTGGCTCCTTCCCCAGCCTGGACTGGCCTAGTCATTCTAGTCAATAGCATACATAACTTTTACATGACACAGAAAATGACAAAATGAGTCTATGGACTGAAATGGAAACTTTAGTAAATATGATACCATCTACTAAATCCCGGAATACTCATACCAAATACATAATGGGAGGTATTCAGTGTCAGTGACATGGTGGAGTAAGACACTGTTTGGGTTAATTTTCTTCTCTCTGAGACCACATAACTGACAGAAGGAACATTTGGGAGAATTCATTCTGGCTCACAGATCAAAGAAGATAGTCCATCATGGTATGGGGACCTTAGCAGTAGCACTGCACCAGCCTGTGGTGACAGGACTGTCCAGCAAGGGCTTATTGCCTGAACCCAACCAGGATACAGAGAGCTGGACCTGGTGCTGGAATAAGAACCTCAGCCCCCACCTGCAGCAATCAACTCTCTCTGCCTAGGAGCCACTTCCCAAAGGTTCCAAACCTCCCCAGACAGTCTCTGAGATGGAGACAAAGTGTTTCAGCATGTTGGCCTGGAGGGAACACCGCAGGAGCCATGTGACTTCTTTGGGGAACAAGGCCTGAAAATAGCACGAATGGCTCTCCTAGTGGCAAGGCCCTGGAGACCCTTACCCATTTGGCAAAGACCTATGGAAGGTTTGCTGCATGATTCTGGGCATGACCCCAGGAGCATATGTGCTACCTGCTCTCCTGGCTTTCACCATGCTAACCATACTGCTGGGCTGAACGAGTCACAGTAGGTTATAGTTTAATTTTACGTATTTTCATAACTGTTCTGGAAAGAGTGATTTAAACCACAAGAGTCTTGGAGAAATGCTAATAAATAGATGAAATCAGGAGTTAATGGGAACAGTCTAGAGACAGGGAATGAAGTAGAATCATAGAAACCCACTTTTCTCTCATTTCTAATAACTGTGCCAATACCCTAAGAACTTAAGGAGAAAGACATGAGAACAAGAGATAAACATGCCAACTATTAAGACTAATTTTCCAAGTTATGTTGCCTATAGGATATATGGAAAAACCTAGTATATCCCCAGAAGAGGTAGAGTAGTACAGAATATGGAATGGATTGATCCAGCTCTGTCTGGGAACCCACAGAAGCCCCAAAGGGCTTTACTCATGCCTCCCGGGGAAATGCACTTTCCACAGGTCCATGGACCTGGTCGATCTGCTGCTCAGCCCATGATTGGATTGGTCTGTACTCTATTCCCCTGCCCTGTCACGCCCACATTCACAGCAGTTCAGTGCAGGGGGAAGGCTACAAACAGAGGTGGTCTTCCTCAGTGTTGACTGACAGGTCTCTGAAACCTGCTGGGGCCACTAGCACTTGACATAGACTTCTAAGTGCAGGACTCCAGGAGAGCCGGCCAGGGTAGGAAGAGAACTCCTCAGGAAGACGGGAGAGTAGACACTGCCGGTTCTTGTCCGGTGGTCCTCCCCTCACCAAAACACTTGCTCTCCTTCAGCTGTGGACACCTCCTTCAAGGAACCTTGGTTCAGTGTGCATCTCATTCCAACCTCACATTTCTTTGTGAAAACTAGGTTCAGGATTTACATTTATCTTTGTGCCATGAACTCTGTGTGGCCTGCACTTAGCCACCTGCTGTGGAGGGCAATTGGATACTTGATGACAACTTATTAAAGTTTTGGAAGTTTCCTTGACATCTGGGGAGGTCCCAACCCTGCTACATATATGTCCAAAATATACAAGGAGATCTCATGACTGATTTGACAGTTTTGAAAATTTTAATAACAAATAAAAATGTGCATAGGACTTCAAAAAGCACTACAGAAGAAAAAGATACAGATACACAGGTGGCCAAAAGCGTTTGAAAGAGGGAATACTAAACATACAACCATGGGAAATTGTTTCAGGCCTATTAACAAAACAAAAGACTGCAAATATCACAGAGAAGAGGGAGAATGTGGAGCCCATGAACATTGTGGGAATGTTAAATAGTGTAGCCCCTGAAAAACAATGGAAATTCCTCAAAAAAAGTAAATGAGCTGCAGCTTGAACCAGCAATCTTTCTTCTAGAAGCTTACTGAAAATGGTCAAAATCCCAGCCTTTAAAAGATATGACCACTTCCGTTTTCATTGAAGCACTGTTCATAATAAAGTACATGATGTGCAGCCAGCCTAGATCCCTGTCAACAGCTAAGTGTGGTGTATTCATACAGTGGAATACAGTCAGCCTTTAGAAAGAAGGGAATATGTTGTTTGAGAAACCTGGGAGAACCTGGAGGACTTTATGCTAAATAAATAACAGACTCATAGAAAACTAATGCTGCCTGATTCCACACACAGGAAGCATCTGCAGTAGTCAAATGTGAACAACAAAGAAAGGAGATGGTCACCAGCGAACAGGAAGAGGGGTGGACAATAACTAATTATATGTAGAACCTCAGTCAGGCTCAGGAAATTCTAGAGACCTTGTACTATTTTGACCTGTCATGCTCAGTTACATACTGTGTACAAAATAAATGCAGAAAAAGTGAATTGATATTATTATATAGTGAGAATCTGTTTAAAAATTGTAGCCTTTGTAGGGTAGTTGACAAGATGTCAAGAGCGTTAAAAATTGCTGGGCACACATGGTGGTACACACACACACACACACACACACACACACACACTGCATCTGTTATATTAAATCATGAAGTTTGGTTTAGCCGTCAGAACAGTTTAAATCAGACCCTTTGCTTTCAGAAGGTTCACTGAGCTCTAGATGACCCTGAACGCATTTTCACCTAGGACAGAGAGGGAAAATACCTCCCCTGGTGATCTAGCATAAACACTTCTATGACTGATGCTACAGCTTAGGATCCCAAAACATAAGCCTCAAAGGCTGTAATTGGTGCACAAATCAAGGCTGTGATTGATCTACACAAAGTCTTGTGACTGGTCAGAAACTATGGCCATGACTGGTCCAAAGGCCTTTTCTCAGACTACTCAGAAGGCTGTTCTGCCTTACTGAGTCTGCTGGCAGATGTGCTCTTGTGCTGCCTCTCCAGGTGTTTCAATGTCAGACCTGACAAAAGGCTCCTTTTGAGTGGCCTTTTCTTACCTTCTCTAAGCAGTTCAGGTTGAGCTGGTAACACTAGGGAAGTAGCAGCAGGAACAGCAGAGAGCGAGGTGATGCCTGAGGCCACAGAACATGCAAGAGGCAGGGAAGCTGAGTGTAGTCAGGCCATGCTGTGAACAGAGTAAGGCAGCTGCTGCTGGACAGCTGAAGAAGAAGCAGTTGATCAGTTTTCTAGCAGCCAGGGCAGGAGGGAGAAGGAGAGAAGGAGAAAGAGGACAAAGTGGGTGGAGCTGAGGCTGAAGAAGGATAAAGCACTGTAAAGACAGAGAAGAGACACGGCAAGACCTTGTTGCCAGAAGCATCCCAGAGAGCGACATAGTCTTTATGGACAAGAGTCTCAGAGCTGAGACTGGGGCTGAGAGCTGTAACACCAGCAGAGACAAGGAAGTGTGATAAGGCCTCAGGGTGTTGGTGACATTGGTGTTGGGTTTGATGCTGAGCACTGAACACTTATTTGTTCTCAGTAGTTGGACCATCTATGAGTCTCCACATTGACCATGACCCATTCCCTAAAGAGACTTGTCTGATCAAGGGTGAACAGCAACTCTTCTACAGAGACAAAATAAATACTTGGAAAGCAGTTTAACTATATATCCATATGCCAAAACCTCAGTAGTAGATTCCTTCATAGAGGCCTCCTCGCCTCTCATTACTATACCATGGGATCCAATTTTAAGATTAATTTTGGAAAAGCTATAATAGAGACCCAACTTTCAATACTTACGGTCCTATATCCTGAAGTAGGGCTATAGGTACCATGCCAATCTATTTTCTTTCCTTCCTTCCTTTTTTTTTTTTCTTGATGACTAACTACAGTTTTCCACAATGGTAGCACCATTTTGCCTTTCCACAAAGCAATAAATAATGGTTTCTGTTCCTCCACATTCTCACCCACACTTCACAATCTTTCATTTTCTTGTGGGGAAGCTGCTTTCTTAGTGTGGTCATCCAATGAGTAGGAGGTGATGTCTCATTGCTTTTTCCACAACCCCTGTCATGACCTGTTCTGAAGGTTGTTCTTAATCTTCCAGTCACATGTTTTGCATTGAGCTGTGTCTTGTGATTTTTTCTAGATAAACAGACACAATGTTCCAGGTAAAGGAACTGCAGAATTAGACCTTTAGCATGCTGGTGAGGTGGAGGGACATGGAACTATGATAAGGTCTCAGAGTGTCAGTGACCTTGTGCCTTTAAAGATAAATTCCTCAGTGTTCTTCATTTATTCCTTCCCATCTTATGTGAGAGGGGACAGCATCTACGTTAGCTGAAGTGGGGCATTTCCCTTGCCCATAGAAGTCTAGAGTGGACTCAAGTTGACTTTTCCTTCTATGCGAGGAAAGGTGACTGGCTAGAGTGTGTTTCTCCTGTCCCCTGGGCAGTTAGACTATAATAAATCTCCTGCTCTTAGGTTCTGAGTTCCTAAGGTTTTGTTCTGTCTATCTATCTATCTATCTATCTGTCTGTCTGTCTG
>CABHPH010083145.1:0-48797 GCA_902168325.1 Peromyscus nudipes | reverse complement strand
GTCTGTCTGTCTATCTATCTATCTATCTATCTATCTATCTATCTATCTATCTATCTATCTATCTATCTATCATCTATCTATTTTAGAAAAAAACTCTGTTAAAAGTAGAGTGGTCAGCCATATATTTTAGAAATTGTTTTGCCTCTCCCCTACTATGATCTTAAGGGGATTATTTTGTGATGTTTATTGTGAAGATGTGGTCAAGTCTCTAGAGGCTAGTCTCTCAGACTGTGGTTGCCCTCTGACTGGCTCTTAGAAGAGTTTTTAACTATCAAGTTAACCACAGCGAGTGCACAGTACTTTTTTTAATCATAGCTGAGGTTTTCTAGTTCTGATCTGGCTCCCATGGTGGGAGAACAGTGCTGAACTGGACTCCCATGAACCACAGCTTCCTGACCTCCCTCCTCGGTCTCTCCAGTACTGGTGGGCATTTCTTTGTCTTGTATCCTGACCTCTCTTATACAGCCTAGAAGAATTGTTTGGTTTCTAGCTGGTTCACCTTGGTGTTTGTTGTGAGAATGAACTAGAAACTTCCAAGCTCCTTCATGAAGAACTAGAAACTAGGAGTCTTTCCTCACTGTGTTTTCATTTTAATCCTCATAATGGTTAGTGATGTTTGCAACTTTTCACCTGCTCCTTGGACATCTTTACACGCTCCTTGGACATCTTTACACTGTTGTGATAGTTCACCTTGATTTTAGCTTGCTTGGATTAAGAAACACCTAGGGCCTTTATTTAGTAAGTGTCATTAAAAATGTCTCCAAAGAAAATTAGATGGTTAGGATTTTAACAGAATACATGGCTTAATCCCTTGATAGATAAAATATGATCACATTTTGAGATCTGATGAAAGGCAGGTGATGGCAGCCTTGAAGGAAGCAGTGGTTCATTGGAAATGTGTCCTCTGGGTAATATCTCAACCTGGACCTTCTCTCAATGCTTTTTTTTCTCTGATTTCTGGCATACCTTGGTGTGACTGCTCCCCTTCCCCTTTCCTACTAGCCCATGATGAACTGACACTGTGAAACTGTGAGCCAAAATAAATAGTTTCCTCCTCTAAGTTTTTCTCTGTGTTTTCCTCACTGCAACTTAAAAACAGCTAATACAATTATTTTTTTTTTGGAGAAATGTCTATTAAAATCATTTACACATTAAAACACATAGTTTATTTGGTCTTTGTTACTTTATAGTTCCTCAAAATATGCTGGATAATAATCTCATAAAATATGTGGACAATTTATTTTCTCATTGCCTCAGTTACTTTTCTATTGCTCTGAAAAGACACCATATGAAGGGAACTTACAAAAGAAAATGTTTATTGATACTCATGGTTCCAGAGAGTTAGAGGTTTTGATCATTGTGGTGGGGAACATGGTAGCCTGCAGGCAGGCATGTGCAGGAGCAGTAGGGAAGAGCTTACTTACATCCTGATCTGTAAGTTGGAAACAGAGAGAGACCTAATTAGAAAGGGAGTGGGATTTGAAATCTCAAATCTTCAACCCCTTTCTACAAGGCTACACCTTCTAATCCTTCCCAAACATTCCCACAAATTGGGGACAATGAATTCAAACATATGAGCCTATGTGGTCCATTCTCATTCAAACTACCACATTCCACTCCATGACTCCCATAAGTTTATGGCCATATAGTAATGCATAATGTGTTTAATTAAACTCCATAAGTCCCCACAGTCTTTCTGCTTCAAGAGTGTTAAAAGTTCAAAGTCCAAAGTCTCCTGATACTCAAGCAATCTCTTAACTGTAACCCTCTCTAAAATCAAAGAGCAAATTGCATACTTTCATGATACAATGACAGAAATACATATTACCTTTTCAAAGGGAGGAAAGGGGCACAATGAGGAAATATGGAATCAAAGCAAGACTGAAACCAGCAAGGCAAACTTCAAATCCTATATCTCTACATTGGAATTCAAAGGGTCCCAGTGGCTCTACCTTTCCAGCTTTGCAGATTGCAACACACTTCTCTGTCTTGGTCTGGTTCCATTCCATGTCTGCAGCTCTACTTGGTAGATATCATATAGCTCTGGCATATCCAACATCTTGGGGTCTCCAACACATTTCAGGCTTCATTTTCACAGTTTCACAGAATGATGTCTCTGGGCCTCAATGCAGAGACTCCCCTGCCATACACTTGGCCTCAGCTGCTCTCCTTAACCATGGAGGAATAATTCTCATCACCTTTACTTCTGTATTCTTCATGAGTCTAAAGCCAGAAGTGTGTGTCCAATTTCTATTGCAAAGTTCTACTGCCAGCCTGGGATGGACCCTGTCCTCCTCTCTGAATTACATTTGCATAAGCTTTGATTTGTTGTTGCTCATGGTTCTAGAGAGTAAGAGTCCATAATCACCCTGGCGGGAAACATGATAGCTGACAGGCAGGCATACTGATGGAACAATAGCTAACAGTAGCTAAGAGCTTATGTCCTGATCTGCAAATTGGAGGCAGAGCATGAACTAACTGGGAATAGCACGGGCTTTTGAAATCTCAAAACCCACAGTGACATACCTTGTCCTCCTAATCCATCATAAACAGTTCCATCAACTAGGGACCAAACATTCAAATATATGATCCTATGGAGTTCATTCTCATTCAAACTATCACACTTAAATTCCCTGTACAGTGTCAACTGCAGACTTAGTTGTAATTCTTAGAGTCACGTGGCCCCATTTCCCTACTTTGCTTTTGTTGTCAATGTTTTGATGCCACGTCCACAAACCATTACCAAATACAATATCACAAATATTTCTCTCTATGTTTTCTTATAGGCATTTTATAATTTTAAGTTTTGTGTTTAGCTACTTAACCCATTTTTAATTAAGTTTTTATGTAATAGTATAATATGTGAATCAAATTTAATCTTTGTGGATTTTCAGTTTTTTAAACATCGTGCACTGAAGGGGTCATTTTTCCCAGTTGTACCACTTGATACACTTGCCAAGATAATTTGACCTTATATTGATAATTTATGCACATTCTCTTGTTCTGTGTTACTTTCTTTTAGTCTGTTTTTGTCTATGACATTATCATACTGTTTTGATTAAAACATATTACTGAGATGTTTTCAGATCAAGAAGCACCTGTCTTCCAACTCTGTCTTTTAATGTTTAGAATTCCCTGAAATGCCTTTTAGATTTTAATACAAAATTTTCTATTTCTGAGGAGATACTATTAAGATTTTGATAAGGATTTCTTCGAATCTGTAAATAACTTGTTTGATGTGATCATCTCAACAATATTAAGTCATCTAACATGTTAGCTCAAGATTCCATTATTTGGTTTCTGCTTAATTTCATTCAGCAATCTTTAATTGTCTTCACTGTATAAGTCCTTCACATCTGTAATTGGCTTCATTCCTAATAGTTTTTGTCTGCTTCATGATATTCATGGAGTTTTTAAAGAGTTTTCTTTTAAATTGCTCATAATGAGTTAGTGGTGAACAGAATGGTAAGGAATTTCTGCATTTTAATTTTATAATTTAAAGTGTTAAATCACTTTATCAGTTCTAATGAACATGTGTATACATCTGAGACAGTCAGTGGGAAAGAGACAGACATGGAGGTTTTTACTTGAATATTTTATAGGTGAACACAATATATTTTGGTCATATTCACTCCTCATATCATATCCCTCTAACTCAGGTGAGACCCCTTGTCAATATGTCCCTCTTCCAACTATATGACTTTTTCTTTTTGTTTTTTAAAACCCAATGAGTTCAATGAATGCTGCCTGTATATGCATAGGTGTGGGGTCATCTGCTGTAGCATAAGAAAACCACCAGTGGCCACACTGTATATCCCTGCTGTCCTGGAAGACACTGTGTAGACCAGGCTAAACTTGAACGCACAGAGCTCCTCCTGTCTTTGCCTACCAAGTGCTGGGATTAAAGGTGTGTGCCACCATGCCTGGCCCATGCTGGAATTTTGACTGGCTTGAGTTTGTGCAGATAACCACAGCTTCTATGAGTTTGTGAGTGCAATGACAATTTCATTTCCAGAAGACAGAATTTTATGGTAATTTTACATTCTCTTCACCCCATCTTCCATGGATTCCCTGGGTAGGAATTAATATAGATGTCCCATTTAAGGCTGAGCACTCACAGTTATTCTCAGAAATTTGAGCAGTTATACTCGTACCTGACCATTGCCCACTGCAAATAAAGAAGCCTTGCTGGTCAAGGTGGAGAGCAGCAAGAATCTATGGGGATAAGCATAGATATTTAGATGGTAGTCTGAGGAGACTACCATTTATCAAAACAACAGTAGCAGGTTCCTCTTTAGAGCCTATATCCTCCATAGTCATGGGTTTTAACACATTTACAACACCATGACTGAACTGACTTCAACTCTAATTGGAAAGTAGTTGTTTACCCCCATAGCCTTCATACCAGCCTTGCACCACTGACCATACGGTGTGGCTGATGGTGATGTAGGGCAAGACCATTGATGATCTCTCTCTCAGCAGACTGGCCAACATCCAGCCTTTTGAAAACTTACCAGCAGCTTGGAGGTCTTCTGGTCAATTCCAGATTGCTGTCCTTATGTCCAGAAACCGAAGCATATGGTATCTTCAGTAATAGGGTCTTGCCTATTACTGCCATGAGGACCAATCTCTAGCAGCTTTGGGTTTGAAGGGTAGCCAACGAAGTAGGCAGACTATCACTTAACTTGACTTTTCTATCTCAGGGAGTCAATCTAAATTCTCTGGGGCCAGTGAGGAGGGCTAAACTTAACTCTCTGGGGCCAGGAAAATAGAACACACACACACACACACTTAGGATCTTTCTCTGTTCTCTCATTTCTCTCTGTCCTGTTTTTATTTTTCCTTACAGCTTATATATCCTAACAAAATTTTACAGGCATTATAAAAAGTACATGGGGCTGGAGAGATGGCTTAGCGGTTAAGGGCACTTGACTAATTTAATCAGTAAGCTCTGGGTTCATTAAGAGACCTTGCATCAATAAATAAAGTAGAGCATGATCAAAGAAGACACCTGCTATCAAACTAATGCCTCCATGTGCACACATATGTACCACAGATGTGCACCTACATACATGTGAGGACTCATATTCATACGCACACATACCATATACACATGCAAAAAAAGAAATAAAATTATGTCCCAAGCTGCTTATACATCTGTGATGCTCGAGTTTAAGAAGTATTCTTTTCCTTTCATTGGATGAATATTTTGCTATTTGATTTTGTTCTGTGGTTGGGCATCTGAAAAACCAGTCTTAGTCTTGTGTGGGCTCTTCATCTGAGGAAAATTTTCATCATATTAAGCTTATTGTGTTTTTCAAACCTGTTTTCCTGTCTCTTTCCATACTGTCTGTCTGTGAACTGTGACTCAAACATGTTTCTTTCCTATGTAATCTGTGGGCTTCAAACTGGGGGGATATGCCCTTGGTAATTCAAGTATGGCAAGATAGAAATGGTTCTCAGGTATGTCCAAGCAAACAAAGCATTCCATTCATACCCATTGTTTCATTTCATTGAAAAGAAGGAGCCTCTCTGTGGTGACCCTGACCAGCAGGTCATTCTTCAGTGACAGGTCCTGAGAAGGAAGGTCTAGGGGGTCAGAAATAAAGGAAGTAGAAGGCGGTCTTGCAGAAGTTATGTCTAATGCCAAGTGAGTTTACTAAGAAATACAGCATCTCATACACTATGTCTGGGGATAAATGAGACAGAGTCAGAAGAAAGCTATCATACAATAGGACAAGTCTGTAGGAAGCTAATCAAACAGTGATGCAAAGAGGGAATGTGGAGTGAAAAAGGACCAGGCAGATGCTATAACAGGCTGCTCAATTCTCTCAGAGATCAGGCCTCAATTTCAGTTTTCTGAGACTTGACCAAGCAGTTTCTGGGAGGGCCATGAACAAAAGATATAGTCCTTGCAGTAGCTCTCTTTCTGCGTGTACTCTGACTGCTCAAGGTTCAGCCAATTGTTTACTGTCTGGGGCCCCTCACCAACTTAGAGCTATGTGCATGAATCAAGGACAGAGTTTGGGCCACTGAGTCAGCCCCCACAGTCAATATGTGCAAGGCCAGCCAGCCTCCATGGTAGCTCAAAGACAAAGCCTGGGACTTGTCCAGGCCTGCCCCCAAATGATAACTTTAGCCCCCAACCAGTAAACTCAAAGGTTACATACCCTTACCCAATCATATGACACAAAGGCTTATACCACCTTGCTTGTGGTTTTTCTCTTTAAAAACCCCTCATTCTGAGAGCTCAGGGCTGTCCTCCTCTACCTGCTGTGTCAGAGTGTTGGACACAGACCAAGCCTGGGCTTGGTTGTAATCAATAAATTCCTGTGTGTTTTGCATCGGGTATTAGCTCTGTAGTGGTCTTGCTCAGGGGTCTCAAGACATGGGCACAACAGGAGAATCTAAAAAGCCTGACAGACCAAACACACAGTGGCCTTGGGGATGATTAACTCCAGTCTTGTATTGAGAGAAGCCCCATTCTCAGGAACTGAAACTTAAACTCCTCTGTGTCCTGGCCCCAGCTCCAGACTGGCCTTGCCACATTCAACCCTGGGCCAGGACACAGAACTAGGTTCCCCTTTTCCTTTCATCATCCTCTGAGAAAGCCTTGGATAAGTCTGGCTCTCAACAGTGTGGGAGGTTTCCTCCTAGATCTTCTGCAGGATGAAGCATGAGAGAGCTGTATCCGTTGCCCACCCCCTTCTCTGTAACTATCTCTTTGGTTTTAAAATGGACTGGGGCTGCAACTTCCCAGCTAGTCTCCAAACCTCCAACAGGGGTGCTCTCCTCTCTATGGCAGTTCCTAAAGCAATATCTCTGTGGAAAAGGAGGGCCTGTAGCTTCCTGATGAGCCATTCTGCTCATGTCATCCATTTGCATTTTTAGCCTGAAGCATATGATTTTACCTCATAATTACTATTTTCTGGTTCACAGTTTTACCTTTTTGCATAAAATTATTCTATTATGACATTCATTTCCACATTAAGGTGTTCTATTTTTTATATTTTACTCTTTTTTTCACATCATAACTCCCATTATTAATCTGAAAGAGTTTGGTTCAAAATAGGTTTTAATTAAATACTTGTCTTTATTTCTTCTTGAGATTCTCAATGCTACTTTTACTATTGCCACACTCTAAGTCCCAAAGTTACTTACAATCACTCACCATTTGACTTTTTTCCATTTCATATCTCATTATTTGTATGTAATACCACATTGTTATCTTTCTCATATATTCTCTGTCTGTCATCTGTCTGTCTCCCTGTCTGTATATTTATTTTGGTAAAATCAAAGTAATTCTGAATTCTGATATATTTTGTATTAAAAATACCATTCTGACAATCAGGTGATCAAAGGACCCCAGGGAGTAAATGCCCATCACTCTCATCTCTTCCTCCAGGTAAGTGACTTTATTTCTCCTTTTGGCATTTGGATATCTTCTAGAGTTAAGATTCCCATTATATTTCAGTTTTAAATGACTGCTTTGGGATGGTGAGATGACTCCTCAGGCAAAAGCACCTGCTGCACAAACCTGAAAATCTGAGTTCAATAACCAATACCTTTGGTAGAAAGAGAATCACATCCTGAAAGGTGTTCTATGATCTCTTCATCTAGTGTGGCATGCACACACCTGCAGTCACACACAGACATACACCTTCAGTCACACACCTTCAGTCACACACCTACATCACACACCCACCCACACATGTGCAGTTTCACACATTCACTTTCCCACTCACACACACATTCACACACACATACTGTCTCTCACATACTAAGTAATTAAAAACCTATTGCTTTGAAGCAGTGATTCTGTTAGTGTTCACTAATTAGGACAGCTTCCCCACAGATAACTACAACTTCAGAGAGAAAGAGCTTACACATTACCATTTTATTCAAGTAGCCTTCATGAAACATGAGCAGGGCTTCTCCCATTCAGCCTTAGTTATAAGACTCTGAAGAAATGGTATTTTCCATATATGAACAGAAAGGTGTTTTTAAAGACACTGTGGACTTTCTGTAATAGTTGCCCATTCCAGATTCTGGTATAGAGCAAACACTTTGACTCAGCTCTACTGCAGTTGCACCCCTAGCAGTCAGCATTGGGTAAACCAGCCCCCTCCTCTGCCAGAGAGTCTAGTAATCGGAGTGACAGAAATGTGCAAGACTGAGTAATACTCAAAGGGTAACATGACATGAGGGAGTGTGAAAAGGGACCAGAAACTGAGTAGAAAACTTGGCTAAAACTGTCATGAGACAGTATTGTATTCTGTGGCCTAACTGAACTTACTGACATCATTGCTACATTTTCACTTTATCATTCATCCTATGTTGCAAAAACTATGTGATTATCAATATTAAATCACTTTCAGTTAGGAACTATTAAATTATAAAAGTTAAAATCAGGAAAACATCTGAGAGTCATCAAATCAGCTTCATTAAAGCCGGGCGTTGGTGGCGCACGCCTTTAATCCCAGCACTCGGGAGGCAGAGCCAGGCGGATCTCTGTGAGTTCAAGGCCAGCCTGGGCTACCAAGTGAGCTCCAGAAAAGGCGCAAAGCTACACAGAGAAACCCTGTCTTGAAAAACAAAAAAAAAACAAAAAAACAAAAAAAAAATCAGCTTCATTATCATCTTCACATAAAGGTTAGGGGAAAGTGGAGGCTTTGACCCTGCTGGGATTCCAATGAGCCACATGATAGGAAGAAGCATGCTTTTCTTTTCCCTGTGTTCATGCCTTGCAAATGAATGGGAAAGGGCTTGTTGAAATGGTTGTAAGAAAATGAAGGTTGATAAAGACAATGAGATTTTCTCAACACTATTTTCCATGATGCCCTCATTGTGATTATTATCCTGTATATCATCAACTTGAACAGAAACCTGAAGGACAAAAGTAGTAGGATAAAGCCAGAGCAAAACTTCTGAGGAGAAAACATTGACCACGTTGAACCAATCTTGACCCCATTAGTTAAACAGCTCAAACAGTAGTAAGTTCACAGCATTGTGATTAGATCCTCAGTAAATAAATAAAGAATGAAAGAAACAGAAATAGAAAGAGGGACATGAGCAGGGACCTGCTTTATGGTCAAATGGCATAAAGTTTGCTTTGATATTAGGATAGATAAAATGTGTACAGAGCTCATTCATTAATTCAGAAATAAGCACCTAATATGTGTCAATCACTGCTCTGGATGATGAGGATTCAGCTGTAAACAAATGAGACTGTCCTTTTCTTTGACTTTGTAGTTTCTATAGCTGTGTTGCTGTGCAATCAGTGAGATATGAACACCTCACTCAGACTGTGTGCTGTTGAATGCTAGCAAGAAAAATATTCAAATGGATATTAATATTTTTTGCCATTAGAGATGGCATCATGTTAAGCAGAGTAATCATGGTTGGCCTTCCTGAGAGATTATCCTGGAGTCCAGCCCTGAAAGATGCCAGAGATAAAGGCTGAGTATCTGAGAGGTAAGTCAGTCTTCTAGGAAGCTAGACCAGCAAATGCAAAGGGAGATACACACCTGCGATGTTGTAAGGGAACATGCATGCCCGGTGTGCTGTGGAGATCAAGTCAGGAGGAATGGTGTCAGATAGAAAGGGTTTTGGAAGTCCTGTAGTGGCCCTCCTGAGGGGTAAAAGGACATGACTGCTCCAAGGTGTGGGTGAGGAGCAGGTTTTTATTGTAGGTATGAGGGAGAGTAGAGCCAGAGACCTCTAGAAGAGTCCAGTGCAGGAACAGAAAATAATAAAACATGATGATCAGTAGACTGAATCAGGCCATGAGAGGAGAAGAGCAGGGTGGGGATGGGGAGGTGAGGAAGGTCAGAGAGGAAGAGAATGGGGGTGGGCAGAGAGCAAAGATAGATAAAGCAGCCTGTAAGACTAGCTTTCAGACCACTTCCCAGGGCTGCTAAGAGAATACTTTTCAGGAGCAAGACTAGAAAAATTTCTTTATGGGAGCCCAGTTGTGATACCACCTCCTATATTTTACTACAGGGTACTCTTGGGGTGTGAGGGATAAGAGATATTAGATAGAAGGATAGAGGGGAGAGAAATAGAAACACAAGATAGCCTCAGGAGGGCTGGGATCATTATCCACCGACCCCTCCTGTCTCTTCTAAAGGCCTTTTTTATAGGAATGCCAAGGGATGGAGCAAAAGAACTCCTCCTAGCTCAGCCAAGTGTAGACTCTTCCAATCACCTAGTAACCGTGCACATGGTCAAGCAATCCTCTAATGCAGCTCTGCTGGGTAAAACAAGCTCAGATCTCACTAGGAAAACTTTTTGGGACTCCACATTTCTGATCTATAATAAATTCACTCACGAACTGTTCAGGTCATGTTCTTTTATTTTTCTGCTACAGCTCTAATTCTACCTAAGTTCTAATTCCTTCTAAGTTTTAACTTTTTTTTGCAAGTTCTAATTCTCTATAAGTTCTAATTCCTACTACTTTTTCTTTGTTCTACTGTATACATGTATACATGTTGAATGCTGTATACACATTCAACAGCAAACTTTTTGTAATAAAATAGTTACAAAGACCACATCTGAGGGAGATGAGTAACCATGGCAATGCTCAGCCTCTAGTTATTGGTGTACAATGCTATGACCTGAGATTAGGGGCACAGTGCCCAGTGAGACAAGCTGCTGAGGAATTTGTACTGGAAGTGATCACTGGTCTCTATTATCAGTCAGACTTTTAGCAAGTGAAGAAATGGCATAGTATCTTAGGTTGCTTTGTGTTAATAACCTTGGTTAGACACTTGTGACTCTGTCCTTGTACAGATCTCTAAAGTTTTAACTTATGATTTGTTTACAGAGGCATTCAGTCTAGTTTGAAATTGCTCTAAGGTTTTAAATGAACTAATTGTCTGTAATTTGTCTGAGACTAGGGAGAAATTGTTATTTTCTTATATTAGTCTGAGTAAAGAAACAAAACATGCTTCTAAGTATCTTACAGTCCTCATGGAACAATAGATCTAGTTATGAAACATATTTTAGTATATTTCTATTCATCGAAATTAAACAGCTTAAAGAGAAGTCATTTTCTTGACTATCCATAGATATATGTACCCATAAGATTGAGATGTAACCATGAGATTACATGTACACATTACATGAAAATGCATGGTAATGGGGAGATTTCCCAGCTGTATTTGCACATGTGAAATTACATACAGAAACAACTAGTTTTTCAGAGTCTATGGTCCATAAGCCTTGCCTGATGGGGTTCCTTCATCAGAGAATTATTTACCTGGTAGGTTGACATCTGAATTATCAATTGCCACCTGCTGTATTTACATCATGGCCCCTGACAGCTTCTTCCAAGAGCCAAGAGGGCACTTGGTAGACATGGCATGGCTATACAGGAATGAGAAGCTGGGGAAGGGAAGGGAGGTCCATGGAGTGAGAAGAACCAAGAGGAGCCATAATACCAGCATGGACTCTGTAACATGTCCTTGCTTAGAGAGCCTGGAGGCCAGCATGTGTTTTGTATGCTGATAGGCCATTTGTGCCCAGTTTCTTTTGGACCTGACAAGGGGAACCCCAGAGAGTGGCATTTATCAGGCCTTTCTACTGGCCCAACCTTTATTCGATTCTGTAAAATTTCGGTCATCAGCCTAGCCAGCCTGCTGCCAGAATATAACTCAACAGAGCCTCTCCATGATAGCAGTCAAGTTAGAGTCATTAGCCTCCAATGGCCAGATGGAGGGCACAGCAAGTTATGATTATGTGGCATTTCAGTGAATGAGGACAGGACGGGATACAACCACACAGAATCCTGAGAGTGGAGATGAGGTCCATGTGATGTTGCAGTGGATGTAGACAGGATTTCCTGGCAGCATAAAATCCTGTGAGCAGAGATGCAGTCCATGAACTGCCCTGACAAGCCCATCCCAACCTCCCACTCTGACCAACAGGAGCTTGGTGGGAGCCCTGTGACTTCTTCAGGGGATCAGGCCTGAGAAAAGCATGAACAAACTCTCCCTGTGGCAAGGCCTTGGAGACCCTGACCCATTTTGGCAAGGCCTGTGGACAGTTCCCTGCATAATTCTGGGCATGACCCCAGGAGCTTGTGTGCTGCCTGCTCTCCTGGCTTTCGCTATACAAGCCGTATTCTAGCTGCTTCCAGTTTCATTTTCTCAGAGCTATGGATAAAATAGCTATTACCAAAGGCAAACTTCTCCCTGATGACTCTCGTCTGGGTGAGCCAGAGGGAATGTTGTTAAAAATATACAGTGGGCCTGATTCAGCCCCTAAAATCTTAGATGTTTCAAATGTGACCATGAATTCAGGCTTCTCAAGAACAGGATGTTGCCTTTCCAATGTACCCTGTGACTAGTCTGAAAGAATCACAATAGTTCATGACATTACAAATTTGCATAACTGTTCTAGAGAGAATGGTTTTTAACCACAAGAGTGTAGGAGAAATTCAAATAAGTAGATGATGTCAGGAGTTAATGAGAATAGTCTAGGAACAGGGAATGAAGCAGAATCATAGAAATCCACAATGTCCTCATTTCTAATAGCTGTGCCAATACTGTAGGAAGTTGAGAGGAAGGAGACATGAGAACAAGGGATAAGCAGTGCCAATTATTAAGAGTAAGTTTTTAAGTTATGTTGCTTACAGGATGATAGAAAAAACTTGGTATATCCCATAGGAGATAGAGTAGTACAGAATGAAGAGTGAATTGATCCAGCCTTGGCTGATGAGTTGATTGTGAGAATTTGGACCTTACCAAAAGTAAATGTTAACCACTAGAGGCAAAACTGTCTCTCACCCCGCATGACTCTGTAACCACAAATGCTGCCCACTGGACACACTGTCCTACCTGTAGATGTGCCTAGTTAGAAAACTTCCTTTGTCACTTGCAACACTGCTTATGCTTCTACCATTAGGATCAAGTAGGTAATGGTCACTGGTGGGAAAGTTGGGGCATGGGAGGGGAATGAGGTAAAGGAGCGAACTGGCAATTATTGCAACCATTATTAGAAACCTAAGGAAACAAATCTGATTGTAAGACTGTTCATGCAAACCATTGAAATTGTATAAATAAAAACGGTCAAGGCTAACTGGGGCCACTTGTTTAAGACAGGTGGTCACATTCTTCCTTGCGCCGACTTCACACACCCATTCCAAGTTGTTGGACACCTTTGAAGCAAGGCTCGCTGCAAGAGCTTGCAGCTCAGCTTGTCCAGGAAGGTGCTGGCAATGCGGGAGTGCCTGTGGCTGAGGGGAAAGGTGGGCTTAAGCAGCTTCAGCTCCTGTCTCAGGCAGGGCCTGGGCCCGGGCTGCTCCCAGCCTTGTCACTGTGGCTGTGACCGCTTCACCCTCCACTCTGTGCAGCTCTGGAGCTGCCAGACTGAAGTGACAAAAACGTATTTGCTAAGTCCTGACCCCATCTCAGGTCAGCGTGACCTCAGGCACATACAGCACTTAGAGGAAGGTTTGCTGATCTGCATTGTTCTGCTTCTATCTCTATAAGGTGTCTGCCCCCCAGTCAAACAGAAAGGCCACGGGGACACCACCGTGCCCTATTGTTATTAATAGTTAATATCCGGTCATGCTTGCCAGCAGCCACCACAACTACACCAAGGGAAAGTGCTGAACTTGTGGGTTTTGTCTTTATAAACTCCCTGCTCACTCATCTTGAGGCCACCCCTATATTGGAGTCACAAGAATGTGTGCCCAGGCCAGGTGTGTGTGTATCAATAAAAACTTCAAATTCTTAAAGAGCTTATTCTAGAAATACTAGAACCTGGGATGCTCATAGCCAACCTATCCACGGAGACCCAATTTACCTTCCAGGTAGTTTTATGTAAAACATTGTACACAGAGGCTACTGGGAAATTGTTGGCTTGCTTCTGTGGAGGAGCATATGCCTGGGGGTATGGGTCCACTATGAGGAGAAAGGGCTCTGGTTTATCCAGTACTGTGCTTACTGGCTGATTCTCCATTCCCCTACTCTCCAGCTGCCACAAACAAGGTGAATACCACTGTGCTGGATGGCATTGTGAAACAGTCCTATTGGGGGCACATCCAGGCCTTTATAGTCTTAGAAAGGAAACCATCATCACCTTCCTGTGGCCACAGGCATTTCAATTCCATATCCATAAAGGTTAGGGCCTATCAGGAAGCCAAAGATCATTATTGGGAAACTGGTAGAATCTGAGAAGTCAGGTTATAGTTAAATGGTCCAGACCCAGTCAGTAAATCTACTACCTAAAAGAAACCTGTGCCTAGAGTCATCCAGCTTATTTGCCCAATCTAACTCATGTTGTTACCACTGGAATAAGCCCTCTATGATGACAAGTCACAAAACTCCAATTTTCCCAGGAATTCCTTTGGTAATATCAAAGATAAAGATCCAGAAGGCAGTGGAAGCCAGGCCCTCAGTGTTTGGGATGCTAGAAAGCATATCAGTTACTTAACATCAGGACTGCTGGCTGTGCCTGGATCCCAGGCCACCAGACTATGTTGGGAATGGAACTTACCGAACAATAAGTTCCACTTCCAACCCTAACAACTATAAACGAGACTAACCTGAGCTCACCCTGGAGGATCTCCAGGGGAAGGGTGCCTGTTTAATGTCACCAAGATATCCCTGAGTTATTTCTCCCGTGCAGATTATTGTAGCCATACACATTGGGATAATGCCAGGAAAGGCAGTCAAGTATATATATCCAGACCAAGAGACTACCTAGCTTGCTTTCATTAATGGCTTAACCAAGTGTACATACTAGAGGAGAACCCACAGCTTTGTTGTCTCATACATGTTCTATCATGTATGTATAGATGAGTTTCCAAATGGTCTTAATAAATAAAAAACACAGAGCCAGAAATTTGGGTGAAAGCCCGAGAGAAAGATCGGAGGAATAGGACAAACCATGAGCTAACCTCACCTCACCAACTCCGCAGCTTCCAAAGAGAGTGACTTCCTGTCTTCCCAGGCTTATATGCCTTGCTGTTCTGCCACCTGATTTGCTTTCTGTCTAGCTACATCACTTCCTCTTCCTGGTGAGCTCTGTCACTTCCTGTCTGTACAGGTCTCCAGAACTCTATGGTTGGTACTGGGATTAAAAGTGTGTGCTGTAGATGAAATTCTAAATGGTCTTAGTAAATAAGAAACACAGGGCCAAATACAGAGTTAAAGCCTAAGAGATCAGAGCAAGAGCCACGACTCCCTTTAGCTTACCACTCACTGCCGTTGCTTCCCCTAAGAGAGAGAACTTCTTCCTGTGTCCTGTATTTTTATTGCCTTTCTGTTCTGCCTTCTCATTGGCTCTAAACTCAACCACATGACTTCCTCATCACTGCCTGTCTATACAGACTTCCAGGTCTCTATGGTTGGTACTGGGATTAAAGGTGTGTGTCACCATGCTTGGCTGTGTCCTTGAATACAGAGACTCTGCCTGCCATGTGATCAGATTAAGGGCATGTGCTACCACTGCCAGACTTCTGCTTAATGGCTATGACTTCTGGTCTCCAGGCAAATTTATTTATTAACATACAAATAAAGTCACATTTCAGCACAAATAAAATATTACCATAGTGTGCTACCATGCCTGCTTGTTTCCAGTGTGGCCTTGAACTCACAGAGATCCGATGGATTTCTGCCTCCAGAATGCTAGGATTAAAGCCATGTGCTATCACTGCCTAACTTCTATGTTTAATATAGTGGCTGTTCTGTTCTCTGACTCCCAGATAAGTTTATTGGTGTGCACAATATATCAACAACATTTCCCCCTTTTTTGTTTAAAAGTTATAATTAATATAAGAAAAAGTATATATAATAAGTATATACAATAAATACAGTCAAGAATTACATTAACAATATCTAGTCCATTAACATTTGGCAGATTCAGACAAAAAAATTCATTATTTATCTTATTTTGGTGAGTCTAACACAAAATTTATATATAATATACAAAAATCCAATCCAAAGGAAAATATTTAAAACAAGTAGTTCCTTTTTAAAAATACATTCAATAATCTACCTTTTTATCTTATCATATCCATATTCCCTCTCAGGAGTTTGTGTTCATAGTCCCATAGTTGGAAATCAAGGACATAGTTCCTTTGTTTTGCTGTTTATCTTATTCTACCTTACCATAAGTTTCTTTTTACCCAATATTCCTAATTCTATTCTTATTCTAAATTTCTTCTTATACTATATTCCTATGTTCTACCTTACATTTTTCTTCATTTTTATAGATAGAAATTAAGAGAGAGAAAAAAAGAAATCTAGATAGAGATAAATCGTCACTGCAGCTTCACTCATTTTTAACTTTGACATTCACCTGCCTAGCTTTCACTCCAGAAAATAAAATAAAATCATCTTTATATTTTAATTCCTTATCAGGCATGTCTCCTTAAACCTGTGATGCCCCCTGACACTCCTTTCACCAAGTCCCTGGTCCCTGTTCCCAGTGCCATCTGTTGCAGCCCAGCTAGGAGTCTGGCTCCGACATTTTACACCAGGGTATTCTTGAGAAGTGAGGGGTAAGAGATATTAGATAGCGGGATAAAGGGGAGAGAAACAGAAACACAGGATGCCTCGGGCAGGCCTGGATCCATATCCACTGGCCTCTCCTGTCTCTTCTAAAGGGCTATTTATAGGAATGCCAAGGGGTGGAGCAAAGACCTCCCCCAACTCAGTCAAGTATAGACCCTTCCAATCACCTAGAAACCATGCACATGGTCAAGCAATCCTCTAATGCAGCTCTGCTGGGTAAAGCAAGCTCAGATTTCACTAGGAAAATTTGTGGGCCTCCGTAACTTTTAAGAAGAATTAATTCCAATACTTCTCAAATTATCCCATAAAATAGAAGCAGAAGGGACATTGTGCAATTATTTTTACAAGGCCACAATTACCCTGATACCCAAACCACCTAAAGTCCCAAGAACACATCAAAGAGATCATCCACCATAATCAAGTAGGTTTTATCCCAGAGACACAGGGGTGTTTTGACATACAAAAATTGATGTCATCCACTTGATAAACAGACTAAAAGAAAAAAATCACATGATCATCTCATTAGATGAATAAAAGGCTATTGACAAATCCAATACCCCTTCATGATGAAAGACCTGGAGAGCGCTTGAGTTCAAGGGATATACTTCAAAACAATAAAGGCGGTTTACAGCAAGCCCACATCCAACATCAACCTAAATGGAGGGAAACTCAAACAATTTCCACTAAAATCAGGAACAAGACAAGGTTTTTCACTTTCTCCATACCTATTCAGTATAGTACTTGAAGGCCTGACTAGAGCAATAAGACAACAGAAGGAATCAAGGGGCTACATACTGGAAAGAAGAGATCAATATATCTTTATTTGTAAATGATATGATTTTATATATATATAAAGTAAGTCTAAAAATTACACTGGGGAACTCCTATAGATGATAGAGAAAGGAATATGGAAAATACCACCTTTCATAATACCCTTAAAATATTTTAAATGTCTAACCAAGCAAGTGAAAGACTTATAATAAAAACTTTAAGACACTGAAAAAGAAATTGAAGAGGAATCAGGAGATGGAATGATCTCCTATGCTTATGGATTGCTAAAATTAATATAGTAAAAATGGCCATCCTACACAAAGCAATATACAGATTCCATGTAATACTCATCAAAATTCCAACACAATTCTTGACAGATCTTGAAAGGACAATCTTCAGCTTCATATGGAAATACAAAAAAACCAGGATGGTTAAACTATGCTGAACAACAATTGCTGCAGGTATCACCATCTGCAAATTCAAATTATATTATAGAACAATAGTAATACAAAAGTGGAAAAAAAACCCAACAAACCAAAAAACCTCAAACATGTATCATCAAAATCAAATTGATGACAGAGACATAAGTCCACACACTTTTGGACACCTGATTTTTAAAAATGATTTATTTTTATTTACATTGGTGTCTTGCCTACATGTGTGTCTGTGTGAGGATGTCAGATCCCCTGGAAGTGGAATTATAAACAGATGTGAGCAATTGTGGGGTGCTGGGAATTGAACCTAGGTCCTCTGGAGGAACAGCCGGTGCTCTTAACCAATGAGTCATCTCTCCAGTCCCCAGACACCTGATTGCTTTTATAAAGAAACTGTAAATACACAGTAGAAAAAAGCCAGCATCCTCAACAAATACTGCTGGTCAAACTGAATGTCTGCATGTAGAGAAATGCAAATACATTCATAATTACCACCCTGCACAAAACTCAGCTCCAAATGGATCAAAGACCTCAAAATAAAACCAGATACACTGAACATATAGGAAAGAAAGGGGGGAATAGCCTTGTACTCACTGGCACAGGAAAAGACTTTCTGAACAGGACACTGTTAGCAAAGGAACAAAGATAAATAATTAGTAAATAGCACCCCACAAAACTGAGAAGTCTCTGCACAATAAAGGACACCATCATTTAGACAAAATGGCAGTCTACAGAAGGGATTTTTATATTTTTTCAGCAACTACATGTCTAATAGAGTGTTAATATTTAAAATACATAAAGAACTTGAAAGACAGGACATCAATAAAATGAATAACCCAATTTGAATGGCACACATATCTAACCATAGAGTTCTCAAAAGAAGAAACATAAATGGCTGAGAAACCTTTAACAAAATGGTCAATATCTTTAATCATCATGGAAATACAAATCAAAACTACATTGAGATTTTCTTTTATACCAGTCAGAATGGCCAAGATCAGTAAAGCAAACAACAGCTCATGTTGGTGAAGATGTAGTCTAAAGGAAACACTCATTCATTGCTGGTGTGAGTGGAAACTTGGATAGCCATTATAGAAATCAGTGTGGTGGTTCCTAAGGAATCTGGTAATCAATCTACATTGAGATCCAGCTATATTACACCTATGCATATACTCAATAGAGTCTACATTCTACAACAGAGACAACCTGCTCAACCATATTCATTGCTGCTCTATTCATAATAGGCAGAAATTAGAAACAGCCTAGATGTCCATCAACAGAAAATGGATGAGAAAAACTAGTACAGGTATGCATGAAATATTATTCAGCTTTTTAAAAAAGTAAAATAATGAAGTTGTCAGGTAAATGGATGGAGCTAGAAAAAAATTATCCTGAGTGATCTAACCCTGTAGGCAGAGTTTTCCTGTCCTGGCTGCCTGCTCCTAAATAAGTGACACAGAGACTTATATTAATTACATGTGTTTGGTCCATAGCTCAGGCTTGTTACTAGCTAACTCTTATACTTTAAATTAACCCATATTTCTTATCTAAATTCTACCACATGGCTCATGGCTTGTTACCTCATTTTCTACACATCCTGCTTGCTTTGCCTCTGACAGACATCCTCTCTGACTCCACCCTTCCTCATCCCATCATTCTGAGTTTGGCTTTCCTGCCTAATTTATCCCATTCAGCTATTGGCCAGTCAGCTTGTTTATTAAACCAATCATAGTGACGTATATCCACACAATGTACAGAAGGATTATTCCACAGCATAACTCCAGACCCCAAAAGACAAATATGGTATGGATTCATTTATATGGATGTTGACTGTTAAGTCCTCAATAAGCAGGTTATAATCCCTATAACCACTGAGGTTAGATATAGAGTAAAGGAGCAGAGGGGAGGGAAAAAAATCTTCCTAGAAAAGGAAATAGAATAGATACTTATAGATAGATGTGGGCGTTGGGACTATAACGGAAGATCAAACCAGGAGGGGAGTAAGGAAGGGGTTACTGGGAGGGCCATTTGAGGGATTGCATCGAAATCTGTCACAGTAGAAGCTTCTTAAAACATGTACAAATATGAAATAAATCTAAATTGAATAATCAAATAACAGGGGAGGCTAAGGCCCAAACAGACATCTCATGCCACCAAATGAATCTCCAATGTTGAGAATAGTTTACATCTATTCAAGTTTTTAGCCAAAGAGGCCCAATGGAAAACCCCTAAACAACTCATACTGTTACCAAGACTATTGGTTGCTCTCCAGAAACTGATTTTAAGGCCCAGTTGCTAAAGACAATGCCTATATAACTCAATGAATATGAAATTATAACTGGTGCCTATCTAGAGCCTTCACCCCTACTGACTAGTGTTCATGAATAATGGAAGGTACTATGTACACTGCCTTGGAAGAAAGGCGAACACCAACCCAGATACTAACCCTTTGGTCTACAATGGTAACAAACCTTTAAGGTAAACTGGTTCAGTCATGCTATAAAAGTTGTGGGAGTCACCAACCACTATCTGATTGGATTTAAGGCCCACTCCATGAGCTGGAACCCATGCCTGAGACTTCAGGTGGCCAAGAACCTGAGATCAGACAGGTCATGGACTTAAGGAAAAACCAAATACTGCTATGTTGCTAAAGGAACACAGCAATAAAATGACTCCTAGTAACACTCTGCTGTACTCATAGACCAGTGTCTTGTTCAGCCATCATCAGAAAAGATCCACTCTGCTGTAAATGGGAACAAATACAGAGACTCAACTGGACAATGTTCAGACAGTGAGGGACCTTGGAACACTTATCCCTAAATGGAACGTCTTCATAAAATATCTTCTCTGAGGGCTCTGTGAACTCTGTAGAATATGAGACAGAAGGATTGTAAGAGCCAGTGGGGATGGAAGACACCAAAGAAACAAGAACTTCTAGATACAACAGGACTGATGTATATAGGAGCTCAGAGAGACTGGAGCAGCATGCACAGGGCCTGTACAGGTCCAAGTCATATGGGGACCTCAGCCCTGAGAGTAGACGTGAACACTAGCTCCCATCCATAATCCAGAAGCTATCTCTAATTGATATCCACTTGCAAATGAAAAACTATTTTTCTCCATTGGTCTTACTGTGTACATAAATCACATTTATGGCTATGACCTATGCCCAGCAGGAGATGGCCTATATAAACAAACTCAAAGTATTTCTGTCTCACATTGGTTTGCCTGGAAATTTTTTTATGCTTACAGATGTTTCAGTTATATATTATGGGTTTCTAATTTTGTGTTTTTATGGAATTTATGTGTGTGCAAATGTGTACCTCTGTGTCTGTATGTGTCTTGTTTTCTTGGCTCTTTTTTTCTGTTTGTTTGCTTTATCTTATTTTGGCTTGTTTTTAAATTTTCTATTATTAAATTAAATTTAATTAATTAAAATATTTTAATATTCTTGTTTGTGTTCTAATGAGAAAGGGAGAAAGGAAGGGTGTGGATGTAAGTGAGTGGGAAGATAGGGAGGATTTGGAAGCAGTTGGGGGAAGGAAACCATAATTAGAATATATTGTATGAAAAAATATATTTTCAATAAAGTAAAGGAAAATAAATAAATAATGAAAAATTAATTAAAACAATCACAATTCAAATAAATTTTTAAAGTCTTTTGAGATTATAATATAATTACATTTCCACCTTCCCTATACTCCCTCTAAATCCTCTTATATATGTACCTTCTTCTTGTTCTCTTTCAAATTATTGGCCTATTTTTCATTATATTATATATATTATATATATATATCTTACTTTGTTAGTATAATGTTACTTGTATGTATATTTTCAGGGCAGATAATTTGGCATTGGATAATCAATTGGTGTCCTCTTCCACCTCAACATTTCTTAATTGCCTGTAGTTCTTTGTGTGGGCTGAGCCTCAATTGACCATCCTATTCTGTGCATTTAAAGTAGTTAGTTCATACATATAAATTTAATGTTAATGCTTATGCACTCAATGTTTTCTATCATCTTTCTATTTACTGCTAATTATAAATTTGAGATACGCTTTCAATCTCCAAAAGGTTGCTTTGTATGTCTCCTGAAATGTATCCAGACTAAGCACAATGGTGGTGGCATATGCCTATAAACTCAGCACTTGAGAGGCAGAGGTAGGCAGATCTCTGAGTTCAAGACCAAATGGTCTACAAAGAAGGTTCAGGACAGCCAAGGATACACAGAGAAATACTGTCTTGAAAAACAAAACAAAAGAAAGAAAGAAAAAACAATAGAAAAATAAAATACAGACTCAAAATAAGTGCAGTCTACTACAGAGAAATGAACATTATTTTTTATTTCATTTCATTATTTATTTGTGGATGTGTATATGTACAAGTTTGAAGGTCATAGGACAAATTTGCTGTGTAAGGTTTTCTGCTTCCAACATGTGGATCCAGGTGTTGAACTCAGGTTATCAGTCTTAGTGGCTGGTGCCTTTAGCTTCAGAACCATATAACTGGGCCTGAACAAATACTTCAATAAAGAGTAAAGATATGTTCTATGTGGTGATACATAGTTCTAATTCTAGCCATTTAGGGACTACATAGTAACCTTGTTACAAGAAAAAATTTATAAAAAGGGATGGTGGTAAATATCAGTAGTACAGTGTTTGCCTAGCATGCATGAGAAGGTTTAATCTATATGTCAATAAAGTAAGAAGACAGAGTTAGTGGAAGAGATGCTTGTGACCTGTTATTTCGTCCTTTTTGGGACTCATCAGTACAGTATAGCATATGATCAAAAAAATTAAAATATTTTGTTCCTAAAACTTAAAAATGTGTAAATGATTGCAAGATTAGGCATCAAATGCTTTGCAGGAGGTTCAGTAATTAACTGTCTCCTGATCTAAAAAAAAGCCTAATAAAGAATAAAATTCAAATGACATTCTCATTATGAAACTCTCAAAAAAAAGCTAAATTAGGAAACTAAATGACATTTGCTTATAAAATATTCTTAGTCTATTTTAATTAAAAATGAACACTGAGAAATAAAGTTTAAAAACATTTTGACAGTGGTATTAGATCACAGAATGTGATTCTGTCTAGATCTCATTTCATATTGGTCATTGAATTTTGTGAAAAAATGATGACCATGTTTACAATAATATTTGGAGACTACATACCAATTATCATCTTTCTTGTGATGATTGAATCATTTCCATGGGCTCATTCAACCCATACTTTTAGGTTCTATGCATTCAACACAACAACCAATGAAAAAATTCATATCTGGTCATAAAAGTGGAGCTCACTAATACAGATACGATTGTACTTTAGGTTTAAGATAAGAATACTAACTCATACCCAGTCACCTATTTAATTTAGAATCATCTGTGTTCTTCCAATATCCTGTATCTATGATCCTCTAAATGAGTTTTCATCTTTGGTGTCAACCCACATTATTTATGGATTTTGATGATTTTAGCAGATCAGGAGTAGAGCAGCAACTGTAGATAACAGGTCACAAAGCATCTGTTTCTCATGCATGCTTTGGCACATTCCCTAGCCCGGGTCTAAAATTTCTGGGCACTGTAAAGTGTATCTGCTGGACTTGCTGCAAATCCACTTCTTACGCATGTAGTCCCTGGCACTCCCGATCCCGCTTTCATGCAGATAGGCATATTCTCCTCCTCCTTGGGTGAGAACCCTAAAGCAAAAACAAACAAAAAAATTTTCACACAGGCCATATTACATTCAAACACCAGAACTAGTTTCTTGCCTAGAATCTTTTACATGCTCAGGGTTTGACTTGAACACCATACCTTTGTCATTTGTCTATGTTGAGTCTTGTAATGTTTGTAAAGGTGTTTGACAGGGGCTTGATGTCATGTTTGACTGGTTCATGATGTCATGTTCAAATGGACTGCAACAGTCCATGGGTGGCTTCACTGAGGGTTATTTTCAGTTCTATCTTGAAGCATTTTACACATGTATAAAACTATGGGGGAAAACCCATTCCTTAGTAAATTACTGAAAGGTCTTTAATGATGGATGTGACTTGGCCTGTGTTTTATTGTTCCACTCATAACAGCTATCTCACTTCCAAGAGCTGTCTCAGTGCTCTTTGATGATGAGCCTTTAGAGGAGGCTCCCAATGCTCCTGGAGTCTCTGCTTCTGTGAACAGGTACAGCAGTGCAAACAGCTGTCTGACAAGTCCTACCCCAGCAGTTCTGCAATGCCTTTCTGGGGTTTCAGAGCTCTCACTGCTCATCCTAGCTTCTGTCTACTTCTCACAAGGGTGTCTATCATCAAGGAAAAATCTGACTTGTGATGGAGCAGACAACATCTACCCCAGATGCCATTATCATGCTAAAGATCTGGAGTGAAATCACACTAAGTGAAAGCTTTGAAAACGATGGCCAATAAATGGGAGAAGATGCACTAGATTTAAATTTGAAGGTATGTGGAGTTTCTGGGGATTGGCTCTCCATGTAAGCACACGCTCTACCTCTGAGCCACACTTCCACTTAGGAGGTTTATATTTCTTCCTTTCCAATACAGTTGCTGTCACATGGCACAGCCATTCATCTCTTACAGACACAACTCACACTCTTCACAACAAATGATTACAGTAGAAAAAAAGAGTGTTCTGAAAACATACAAGTTGTTATATTCAGTGTTGTTTGTCCACCACCAAGGGTGCTCTGGTGACTCTCTGTGCAGGCCGATCCAGTGGTCAGAATCCCCCTTGTGTCTCTTCAGGAAATTCTGTCATAAAACATGGAAAGCAAATTCATGAGTCTCTCAGCTTCAGATGACTCTTGAGTCTCTCTGTCCTACAGCCTCCTCTAGGGATGGCAGCTTTTGAGGGTCATCTATTTTGAGGCATAGTGATCCTCAGCAGTGGATGCATTTTACATCTATAATCCAAAATACATTGCTGACCACCCTTCCCACTGTGGCTTGGAAAATTCCTGATGAAAAATGTCCTGGAAATTTTTAACAGATGCCACATTCAGTATACAACATATGAATACTTGGAGGAAAACTTACATGACCAAAAGGTATCTCAGTGTGTCTGGCCTTACAGGTTTTAGTATGAGCACTACATGAGAACATGTCTCTGCAGTGTCTCAAGGCTCCAGCTAGAAGCAACAACACCAGCAAATGGCACGCACTAATGTGCTCCCCATGTGCCCCATCTGCCTGGGGTGGGGTTCTTCCTCATGCTTCTGCTTTAGTATCTCTCTCTCGAGGGAATACATACTCAATGGAACAAACATCAAACCAATTCCTGATCCTTTCTTACCAGCTCCTCCAGGCTGTCAAATAGCGCTAGATGGGCCTCTTGTGCCATGCAGGAGGTCTGGCTAAATGTCCAGTTTCTCATGTCTTCAGAAAAATAAAAACATTTACTTCCAAATCCAATCCAGTTTCTTGGGCAGGTGGCATAGTAAGATCCAGTGCTCTCAATGGATGGTTTCACTAAAATGCAGACAGTACCATGTAGTATAATAAACACACATTTCCATGTCTGGTTCCTTTGGCTATCCATCCAAGTCTCAGTTGTGAGGTGTGTGCTTGAACTATAATTCCATAACTGATCCCTAGGAGACCCTTCTTAGCATGATGGTCCCTATCCCAGAGTTTTACAGTAGGCTCTGAGGAAATGCTTTATTTTCTTCTTTGTATTTTGTGTTTTGAGATAGAATCTCGCTGTGCCCCCTGCCTGGCCTGGACCTCACCCTGTGGACTGCACTTGTCTGGAGCTTACAGTAATCCTCCTGGCTGTGCCTCCTCAGCACTGGACTAAAGACACCACACCGTGCAAGGAAATCACTTTTAGGCCATCTGCCCCTTATGACTGTTCCTGATTCCTGGAATTCTACAGCTTCCTTTCCCATATTCCTTTCACATTCTGCTTTTCTCTTGACGGAAGAAAGAAAACTCCCTACTTGTCTGGATTTTACTATCGAGAAATGCCAGCATGCAAACCATGCCATGGGCAAAATGGTATTTTAGTACCAAAATTTTGATCATGGGCATCCTATAATTCTATCAGACACACATTAAATGTATATAAACATATCCAGGGTCTTGTTAGAGCCAGTCAGAATTGCTATCATTAAGAAGTCTGACAACAATGCTGGGCAGTGGTGATGCTTGACTTTAATCCCAGTACTTGGGAGGCAGGGCCAGGCAGATCACTGTGAGTCTGAGGCCAGCCTGTTTAGAAGAATGTGCAGAAATAGGGACACACACTTATTCACTGCTGGTGTGAGTATAAACTGATACAGCAGGTTTGGAGGATCCTTGGAAAATGTAAAAATATACTTGTTGTGTAGCTCAGTTCTGCTACTCTTGAGTATATAAGAAGAGAATTCTATCCCCTACCCCAGAGAAACTTGTACAACCATGTTTATTGCTTCTCTATTTACAATAGTTAGGAAATGGACCTGACCTAGATGTCCATCAACTGATGAACAGAAAATAAAAATGTGTTACATGTACAAAACAGAATGTTATTCAATAAACATTTTATTATAAATAAAATAAAATTTGTAGGAAAGTTGGTGGACTGAGAAAGTTTAATAGTAAGTGAGGTTACCCAAACTCAGAAAGAAAGAGACTCCATGTACTCCCTCACATGCAATCCCAGTATGTGATGTACAGTGCATACAGCTGTGAGTGTGGGCATGGTGTAACACGTACAAAGGAGAACAGGAAGCGTTATAAGGTGAAGAAGAAGGACAGGATGCAGGAAGGGGCCCATAAGCCGTGAAAAAGTTCATAAAGAGAATAGTAAGTGTTTCTAGTTTCAACTCGGCCAGTGTTCTTTTTCCGTGGTGGATGGGTACTTAATAATGTGATTGACAGTGAGAGTCAAAAACCATGACCAAAGCTCCGTGGCTTCAGCATGGCTGTTCTAACTACGCGAAAGTTCAACAGGGTTTGGGACTTGACAAGTGTTGAGCGGTTACGCTAATGGAGCCCTGTGATGTTTTCATTTGTAAGTCTATTATAGAGTATATTGTAATTGTAAGTGGGTGTGTGTATGTCTACGTGTGTACATGTATGTGTGTGTATTTGTGTGTATATGTGTGTGTGCGTGTGCATGTGTGCGTAAGAAGGTCTGAATGCAGCAAGTTTTCAGAGGACAGCTTAGAAGAACAAAAGACTCTTTTCCTTCATAACTTCAACTTTTTTTTAGCAGTACAGAACGAATATGATCTAGTGAGTCTTAGAAACAAGTGATTTGATTAGAAATGCTAAATATCAGAAATGACCACCAATTATATTTAGTCAAGGGGAATTTGTTATAGCTGTTCCCAGTTCTTATACCCAGTACCATGAGGCTTCAGTGACAGGGACAAATGCAATGGGCAGTGAGGGCAACTGTCATTTCTATTTATCTGACTCTTTTCAGAGCTACATAACAGTTTAGGTTACATTGACTAAGACTTATTGTCAATGTTTGTCCTGTTAAGATGTGTGTATTATTCTTTGAGGTGACTAAAGTTGATTTCATCGAACAATATTGGATGGTGGTGGTGCACACCTTTAATCCCAGCACTTGGGAGGCAGAGGCAGATGGATCTCCAAGTTCAAGGCCAGCCTGGTCTACATAGTGAGTTCCAGGACAGCCAGGATCCATAGAGAAACTTTGTCTCAAAAAACAATATATATAGATATCATGGAACATTTGCTCCAGCTGTGACAGCAAAGCTGTACAAGATTCTATCACAGTATTCAGAAGAGTCTACTGGAGCTAACTGGAGAGCCAGCCCTCAGGCAGCGCTAGGGTATGCAAAAAAACCCACGAATGCTGCGAGGACCCATTTCTATTGGAGGGGAAAGTAAGGAAATACACCTTCTGATGGTAACTTCCTCTTTTACTTCATCCTAAAAAATCCTCCCTCTGAAAATCTCTCTATTTCCACACAGCTACATCTCTCTCTACACAGTTACATTCTCCACACAGCCATATACTTCTTCTACATAGCTATACATCTCGTCTATCAGCTCTCTCACCATACAGTCACATCTCTCTCTTCACACTTCTTATACCTCTCACACTTCTTGCTCACACAGCTCTCCTTACACACACACACACACACACACACACACACACACACACACACACTTCTCTGCAAGGCTCTTTACACAGCAGCTCTCTACCTAGCTCTACACAGTCCCCTCTCACAGCCAAACTCAGGACAATTATATGTTACATTTTCAGGGTCCAACCCATCCTCATAACACATGATATATCACACAGTTTCTCTCAGGCTAGGAAGGTCACACCGACTGGCCAGTGAGTAACACTTGGCCATGCATACAGCCTGAGTGGTTAGGGTTCCCAGACAGAGAATGACATTGAAATTCAGGACCTAAGCAATGAAACAATTAGTTGGCTGAGCCTTGAGCTTTCTATCTTTGGGTAAGTGCAGAAAGCCAAATGCTGCAGGAACGTTATATCTTAATGTTGTCAGCCTGACTTTGGTTTAGCAGACACTTGGGAACTTGCCCTTGAGTATTCTCTGCAAGGGCAGCTTAGTCTATTTTAGATTTACTCTAAGGTCTTCGAAAATGTGTAAAAGGCTGTCTTTGTAGCTGAGATTTTCCTATGTTAGTCTGTTTATAAAAAAATATCCTTGTATTATTTCTATTCATCAGAATTATACAGCTTAAGCAGAAATCATCGTCCTGACAACACATAGCTATATGTGCCCAAAGATGGAATACTTATGTGAGATGAACACAAAATCAGTGGAGAAGAAATGTAGTGGCATATGAGAAAAATTACAGACAGAAAAATTCACAGTCAGTGACCCTCGGCTTTGCCAAGTCTCTGATGGCTTCCCATCAGAGAATTATTTATCTGAGAGGTTGACCTGTTGAATACTAACTGTTACCTGCTGTATACTCCTACAGCCCTCGGCTGTTTACAGCTAAAAGCTTAGAAATCACATATTCTGGAACTTTCTATTTAATATTTTCAGACCATGGTTGAAGATATTAACTGAAACCATGGGTCTGGGGGTGGGGTTCTGTATCTTCCCCAAGCATATTACTCTTCACTGTTCTCACTTCCCTTAGCCATAGCAATCTCCTTGAGAGTCTCTTTGCAAGTTTTTTCCCTTGTTCTCTGCCTTCAATTGGTCTCCCAGGTGGACATATGTCTCCTGCATCTCTCTAGAGGGTGCTGAATGCCATCTTCCCAGGGGTGCTGAGCCTGGCCTCCTGTGCACACCACAGCCTGTGCTGTTCCTTCACTGCATCTTCCTGCTAGACCCGAAGTTCCCAGAGAACAGGAATTTCCAGTGTGTTTTCTCTCCAGCCCTTCCCACAGTGCCTGGCTCACAGTGGTCAGTAAGTCTAAGTGACAATGTGGATGTGGACAGAATGCTGCAGAATCTGAAGATGAGTCACTCACCTGACAATGACAAAGCAACAAACAGTGCAATTACAGCTGCAGTGAGGACGGTGATCACTGCATAGCAGCAGTAGAGCTTAGCAGAAGACTCAGGGGAGATGATCCTGAGACATTTTTCTTGGAGCTTTTTACCTGAAAACATAAGTATGAGAATATCAATCTCAAGAGGCTGTAAGGGCAGATAAAGGAGACCAAGAAAAAGGTAAGAGTTTCTGCTCGCCATTCTAGTGTGACTCTGGGAGTCCTAGCCAGGACAGTGGGACAAGAATAAAAAGTAACAGTCAACCCTCATAGAGATAAAAGACAGACAGAGACACAGAGAGACAGACAGACGACACACACACACACACACACACACACACACACACACACACACACACACACGGCAGGGTGGAGGGACCCTGACAGTCCATTGTTTATCTTTTTATCCTTTTTTAGGGACCAGAGCAGAGTGTTCATTGCACTAAATCCCATTTATTTTTCTGGTGTGTAGATAAAGCTTTTGGTATTTCAACCAAGAAATCTTTGCCTAAGACAAGCTTTCATTAATAAAGATGTTTTTCATTTTTTTCTTCAAATAGATTTAAGTTCTAAGCTTCATGTTTGGGTCTGTGATACATTCTGAGTCCGTTATAATGCACAGGATGAGGTGTGAGCCTTACCGTGGAAACTCACTGTCTAAGCCTCATATGCAGAAGAGTTTTCATCCTTTCTCTACCTAAGAATTGTCCACCTCCCCTGGTCTACAGTGCATGTGCACACACACTGAAAACACACATTGATTTTTAAAAAGAAAAATGAGCCAAAATATGGAATAAAATGATGCTTATGTAGTAAATACATGCATTAACTGTGTTTAATATTGCCAAAATTCAGGGAAAAATAGTTAAAAAACAGTTTAACATTTTGTTACAATGAGACTACCCACCTCATGGCCTGGATCTAGGGAAATTCCTCTTTACATACAAGTCTGTCTGTATTTACAGCAACTTTGTGAGTTAGCTGTATATTTTGCAACAGTTCGAATATTCCTGAGCTTGTGACAACGTAAACCAACATTACTCAGCACTGGGGAAAATGATGGAAAGGGAAACTGGAGCTCATGCTTACACATGCCCATGTCTTATGCTGGTTAAATGATCCTCAGCCAGCTGTTCCCAGAGGTCCCTAAGATAGGCCACATACACCAAAAACAAACTAAACAAACAAATGCAACCCAACCAACCAAGCAAGCAACCAACCAAGCAAAAACCATGTCTTAGGATTTTGTAATTAATTTATTGTTCATTTCTCTTGCTCAGAAATATTTGAGTACTATATTTTCTTTTAGAATAATCAATGTAACAGAGGCCTCCATGCACCTCCACTTCTACAGAAACCCACTGTGATAGGCTAACAGGCAGGGAGTTCAGTTCCTCTGAGGGTCCCTGGTTTATCTCCTCTCTATCTTTTAGTTTGAATCAGGTTGCATTAAAATACATACCTATTTCTACGTCTTGTAGGTAGTCTGGTGTAGTGAGGTCTGTCTTTAGCATGCCCATGGAAGCCTCTTCAGCCTTTGCAGCCTCCATCTGTGAGCCGAGAGGAAGAGACTCAACGTATCCAGGAGGACGTTTGAAACTTGAAACTGTGGAAGAGAAAGAACTTTGTGTTATGTATGTTGTTGCCCCTAATAAAATATTTTACAAGCTTAGCCCAGCCTGTCTGGGTGATTCATCAACTACTCCTTATCAGTCCTGAACATGTGATCTCTCAGCACAGTTTTCTATTTCTGGAAGAAACAGAATTACAGAGTAGGCTATGGTCACCTTGAGGACTAGTCTAAGCACACTACAAATAGAAAATGCTGTAAGAGGCATGTCCTCTCCTTCTTTCCTTTCTCTGTATACCAGTTCTTAATATCTCTCCCTACTGTGTCCCAAATTTCTACATCTAAAGTCACCCAGTCTGGAAACCAGGGTCTGACTGTACAAACTTAAGAAAAGCAGTCAGTTGACCAATGCTGGTCTCGATTCCTTTTTCCTTAAGTGTATGTTTAATAATATCAATGAAGAATTGTTTTACTTTAGACTCTCCTTGACCCATCCTGAGGGAAAGACAAACAGAAGGGGAAAAATGTAAGGGAAACTAGGGAACTACTAGGTTACTAACCCTTCTTTATTTGGCAGTCATTAGCCAAGGAGCTGCAGCACCATGAGGGAGATCTTATGTATGGCAATCACTAGAGGAATGCATCTTCTTTTTGGACAATCCCCAGGAGAATGTTGTGTTCTGGACAATCTCGAAGAAGAGCTGCCTTTCTCCCACAGACAGTCTTCTTGATTACCAATTCAGTATCCCTGGTCCTGGCCCTAGGTATCGCTTCCATGAGGATCAGCCTCCAACAGCACAGGGCTCAAAGGGGATCCACAGAGTTGGCTTACTAAGACTTTTTTATCTGAGGGGGTAAGAGGAAGACACTCATATACTTTCTTGATGGTTTCCTTCTGACATTTTCTTCATTATTCTTCCGTATTCTCTTTCTTTATTTTTCCTAGTGATTTCCTTCTCTCATTCTGGATGTTTCCTATCTAACTCTCTTTATTTTTTCCCTTACAGCTTATATACCTCAGAAAAATCTTTCAAGCAGTATAAAGATTACAATATGGTTACATTCTATTTTTCAAGTGAATGACTACAATGAATACAAGTAAAAAACAGCATTTTTCCATATCCCTTACATAATTAAACATTTTACATCTTACAGATGAAAAGTAAGTTGTCCCCCAAACCCACATAGATTCATGTCCAAACAACTTGCTATTGATTAACAGAGGGCGAGCAAGCAAGGTATTTTTCTCAGCCTGTTCTTTTGCTGATAGTGTGCATTTTGTGGTTACAAAAAAAGGACTAATCATTATAGTGGCAATTAATGAGGCAATTCCAAGTAATTTATCTGATAGTCAAAAAAGTTAATTTTGAGTCAACTTACAGCAAGCAAAGGGGTCGGTCAAGGGATCCAGGAGAGGTGAGGTGCAGTCCAACGAGGTTCTCTGGAGAACTCTGACTTGTCTGCAGTCCAGTATCCAGCATCCAGGATCACTGCATAGCCAAGAGAGTGAGCACGGAAGCATTTCCGTTTTTAAGAGGTTCAGTCTTGGCCACGCCCTGGGCAGGGACAGGTACCTAGCAGTTACCTGTTGCCTACTAGGGGCGGTGCTTCGGGGTGAATCACAGACAACCACCTCTACAAATCATCGTATTATTTATCTCAAAAGGTAACCTTATAAGAAATCTTAGAAGAATCACAAATCTAAACTTTTGTATATGTTAAAAAAAAAACCAGATCTATTTTAAATCCTCGGGTGCATACCCACTCATCAACAGTTTTTTCTATCAGGAAGCTGAGGGCAGAAATGGGCGCAAGGAATTAATCATCACCTTTGGTCACCAAAACATCCTAGCAAGAAAGGTACATCAGCCAATAATAATTGGGCTACTTTATTCTTGTTCCCTGACCTTAACGAGTCCCTCACTGAATTATGTGCCTTTCTAAACTTTAGATTCTCGGGTTTGTCACCTCAAAGCTATTTAATGAAAGCATCTTAATCTAACTAAGTTATTTTCCAAGCTTCATTTCAGCTATGATGCACTTCAAACCTGTGAACACATCTCCCGACATTAGGATTAAAATAATCTAAGCTGGTCGGACTGCTGGGACTCAGTTGTTTTTCTCAATCATTAACCTAAGCCACAGTCTATACAGCTCCTCAACAGAAACTCATGTGTTCTAGCTGTGTGACACTTCCTTGTTTCATTTTCCATCCTCTGCAGCCTCTGGTTTATCAGAGGCAGGGACAACATTTTATCCTACATTTACCTATGTTAAATTTTCCACTAAACTGACCTCTATCATAATCCCTTACTATATTTATTAAAGACCCTCAGTCATCAAAATCCTATTTAAACTAACACTATTATTGTACAAAATCATTGTTTCAGTTAAACAGTACAGCTTAGGAGGAATTCATCCTCATAATAATCCACAGGTAAAAATGCCCAGTAGCATGGGATATTTCCAAGAGATGATCATACTGCCTTAAGGGCAGTGGGGATCTCTCCATGCCCATTTACCCATCAGGGTTTTGTTTCCTGATGGGTCAATATCCTGAAGTCAATTGCCATCTGCTGCTCCTTTGACATGGCCATCGGCATTAGGCAATTGTGAAATGACATTAAGTGGACTTTAAACATGATAAATGAAACTGATGAATATTTTAGAACTTGAAAATATCCTGTACTTATCACCGATTCCTTAAGAAAAACACTGCTTTGATGAAAGTTGTCATTAATTGGAGAAAGCATTTATTTATTTTTTTCAAAAAGAGTCTCACTATGTAGACCAGGCTGGCTTCAAACTCATAGAGATCAGCTTGCCTCTACCTCCTAAGTGCTATCAGTAAATATGTAAGCCACCACACTCAGGCTGGACAGAATTTCTAGATTTGGCCGTTCTGATAATATTCAGTAATTCAGCTGGTCATTAGAAGAATGAGGGAGCTGCTGAAAGGGTGGTAAAGGGAACACAGAGCTAGACAGCCATGACCTATGCAGGGATCTATCCTGGAACGAATGACTTCATTCCTCTGTGGGTGCTCCACAAAGAGGACAGGAACAGATCTGTATGAGAGGTCTCATTGAGTTATGATTTATGATAAGTAAATTGGAACATTCCTGTCAGCAGTGTGATAGAGTGCAACAAAGAACTAAGTACAACAGATAAGAGAGGAATGAGCATATAGTTCATACAGGGAAGCGTAATTTATGTAGAGTTCTAGAGAAACGTACTGTGCTATATTCCCCTAATGGGATGGACACTGATAATAGAGAGCAAGGTCCTGCTACACCTAACAACGTAATGACATTTCATGTATACTTTGCCTTGCTTTTTTTTTTAATAGAAAGCAAGAAAAAAATCTCTAGAGACCATTACATACCTATTACTTTGGATTAAAAGGCCACTATATAAATTTTCAGGGGTGACATGTTACATCTGATGGAAGAATAAATACTTGTAACTATGTTGTAAGACTTTGGCATATTTATTAATGTTAAACATAATCAACCTAGCTATGTTGTAAGACTTTGGCATATTATTAATGTTAAGTATAATCAAACCACGCTATAGCAATTTTATTTGTTTAAATGTGCACAATGGGCATGTGCAAAATGGACATACTAGTATTATTTCTAACAGCCAAATCAGAAAACTAGATGTTCATTAATAGCAGAATAGAAACACACTATGTTCTAGTTACGTGGTTTGCATACCACACATTACTGAAGAAGAACCCATTCATGCAAGGCAACAGCATGAATAACCTCAAAATCCTAGTAAGAAGTGAGGTGTCGTGGAATACATTGGAAACAGTTTCATTTTTTTAACCAAGTTCAAAATTGTGCATTTAAACACATTGTAAGTATGCAGTGCATGAAAAGGAAGGGTCAAGAGAACAGATGCTCTTAAATGCCCAAGAATACTGGATCATTTGTTTACGAAAAATGAGACTCAAGTCAGCTCCTAGTTCAAAATGGATTCTGTTCTTCCAACCCAAAATATCAGTGTTTCTTGAGGCTGCAGCTTTACGAAGCTTACCCAATACGGCAAAGCCAAAACCTGCACCAACTTCACCTCCTCTGATTCTCAGTTGACTTCAAATCATTTTTCACACAGCCTGGGCCACGTCTGCCTCCTCTGAAAACCTTGAGTTAGATAGGAACCTAGATCTGTACATAGACACTGCCATTATTTTTAATATTTTTGTCTGGGGTTATGACTCATACTGTGCCTGACTATCTCTTCCTATCCCAGTCTGAAGGTCGGTACACGCTGTAAGGACTGCAATCACAAGTCACAAAAGTGAAAGCAGACAAGACCCTGACAGGAAGGCAGAGAGGAAAGAGGCCATAGATTAAAAGACTGGATGACAAATTTCAGGAGTCAGATGTTCTTGTTCCTGATGACACTAAATATTTAAAATCTCTTTGTAAGGAAGAGTAATTATTAATCCTGAAGATGGGAGAGAAAGACCACTGACTCAATTCATCATGGCCAAATTCATTAAAGCAAGCAGTTAAATAAAGTAAGATTTTGTATTCATGTACAAGGGCTGCCTCCTCCTAAGGTGGGGTTTGAGGAGGTCAGCCTTGGACATGAGAAAGACAAAGCTTTTATAGCTCAGGGGTAGGGAGCTTCCTACCATAAGGGGTGTGACAGACAAAATAGATGGGGATACAGGAGCAGAACTAACATGTTAGTCCTAATGATCTCTTGATGCCAAGGCATGGTTGCAAGGTGGGCATAGCAATGTAATCATAACAAGAGATAGTCATAACAGGAGGTGGTCATATAACCTTTTGAAACAATGGTTTCAAGATAATTATAAACAACTTATTGAAACAAAGACATGGTTGCCATTCCTGGAACAGGCAGTACAGAACCATTGTAGTTAAGGTTACAGATGAGGCATAGCCCAATCCTTGAAAAACAGAGGTTTAACCACAAACAAGAATGAACCTACTTTGTCTTTTCTATCAGATGGCTTTTAAGCCCAAGATGGAGGCAGGCTGGTTCTTCATAACAAAGACTGACCTTCTTGAAATTAGCTAGAAGCTTCACCAGGTGCATGTGACGTTTTCTGGTCAGGCATCAGCAAAGTTTAATGAGGTGGTGTCTTTCTTCATCTCTTCCCCTACATGTCTTGCTATTTCTGGAATTGTTATATAACAAATGATACTATGGGATTCAAAGAAAGTCTGAATTCTGAAGCCAGGAAACATTTCCAGTTCTTCATGAAGGAGCTTGAAATTTTCCACTTCATCCTCACAACAAACACCAAGGTGAACCGTCTGGAAACCAAACAGCTCTTCTAGGCCGTTTAAGAGAGGAGAGGACCCAAGACAAAGACGTACTGGAGAGACAGAGGAGGGATGGCAGGAAGCCATAGCTCATGGGAGCTCATTTCAGACCTGTTCTCCCACAGTTGGAGCCAGGACAGAGCCATAAAACCTTAGCTGTAATTAAGAATGTGCTATGGACTCAGTGTGGTTAACTTGGTAGTTACAAACACTTGCAAGAGCCAGTTGGAAGGCATCTACAGTCTATGGGACTAGTCTCCAGAAACTTGACTACATCCTCACAGGAAATATCACAAAACAAGCCTCCTAAGATCATAGTAGGAGAGAGGAAAAACAATTTCTAAAATATAAGGCTGAACACTCTGATCTTAACAGAAGTGTTCTCTAAAATAGATAGATAGATAGATAGATAGATAGATAGACAGATAGACAGACAAGACAGACAGACAGACAGGTAGATAAACAGATAACAACAAAACCCTAGGAACTCAGAACAGAAGAGCAGGAGTTAGGAAATACATACTCTAGTTAATATAATATATATGCATATATATTATATATCTAGTTTATATAATATAATATTATAATATAATAGTATAATATTATAATATTATAATATAATAATAAATATAATATAATACAATACAATACAATACAATATAATATAATATAATATAATATAATATAATATAATATAATATAATATAATATAATATATACTCACAGAGAAGGAAAAGTCAACTTGAGTTGACTCTGGCGGAGGGGAGTCAGGGGAGGAGGAATACCCATCTTCAGCTGCTGGAGCTAGCCATCTGCTCCCACATAAGATGGGAGGGAATAAGTGAAGAAACACTGGAGTTCAAGGTCAGAAGCACAAGGTCTCCAAAACCCTGAGACCTTATCACACTTTCCAATCTCTGCATCTCAACTACACGCCAAAGAAGCGTTGTGTCTGTTCATCTAGAAAACCCGAAAGGCACAGCTCAATGCAAACCATGTGACTGGAAGATCCAGAAGAATCTTCAGAGTGGAACATGCCAGGGGTTGGGGGGGAGAGCAATGAGACATCACCTCTTACCCACTGGATGACTACACTAAGAAATCATCTTCCCCATTAAGAAAATGAAGGACTGTTAACTGTGGGGAAATTGAAACCATTATTCACTGAGGTGGGGAAAAGCAAAATGGTACCACCACTGTAGAAAACTGTGGTAAATCTTCAAAAAAGGAAAAAAAGGAAGGGAGGGAGGGAGAGAAAAAAGGAAGGAGGGAAGGAGGGAAAACAAGAAAGAAAGAGAATAGATTGGCATGGTACCTACAGCCCTACTTCTTGATATATGACCATAAGTATTGAAAGTGGCATCTCTGTTCCATCCCCTCTGAAATTAATCTTGAAATTGGATCTCACAGTGTATTATTAGAGGTGAGGAGGCCTCTATGGAGGAATCTACTACTGAAGTTTTGCCAAACGGACATGTAGAGAAACTGCCTTCTAAGTATTTATTTTCTCTCTTTGGAAAGGTCACCTCTCAGCCTTGGTCAGACAAGTCTCTTTAGGGAATGGGTGTTGGTCAAAGTGGTGCCTTAGATGGTTCAAATACTGAGAACAAGTAAGTGCTCAGTGCTCAGCATCAAACCCAACATCAATGTCACCAACACCTTGAGACCATATCACACTTCCCCATCTCTGCTGGAGTTACAACTCTCAGCCCCAGGTCTGAGGCCCTTGTCGTGAAGACTAGGTAGCTCTCCCCACTCTTCTCACAACAAGCACCTGCAGTTTGTTTTTTCCCCTCTCCTTACAGCCCTTTGTCCTTCTTTGGCCTCAGCTCCACCCCCTTTGTCCTCTTTCCCCTTCTCCCTCCTGTCCTGGCTGCTAGAAAACTGATCAGCTGCTTCTTCTTCAGCTGTCAAGCAGCAGCTGCCTTCCTCTGTTCACAGGGTGGCCTGACTACACTCAACTTCCCTGCCTCTTGCATGATCTGTGGCTTCAGCCATCAACCCTGCTCTCAGTTGTCCCCGCTGCTACTTCCTAGTGTTATTAGTTCAACCTAAACTGCCTAGTGTAGGCAATTAAAGGCCACTCATGAGAGGCCTTTGGACAGGCCTGAGGTAGCAGATTTAGTGAGTCAGAGCAACCTTAGACGGTCAAAGTGCTGAGAATAAGTGCAGAGTGCCCAGCCTCAAACAAGACATCCAAGTCGTCTACTCCAAAGTCAAGAGAATACAGTGGAATATGTTCGGAGGGATTGGCTGTAAGAGCTGAATGATAGGGAGCAGTGAGGTGGGATGCTGTCCTCTGGACATGGCATGGCCATTGTAATCATGAACACACGTGTTTGCAAGGGAACTGGGAAGGGGAATGAAAGAAGGAAAATAAGGAAGGGAGGGAGAAAATAAGAGAGGAATGGAAGGAAATAAAGGTAGGTGGGGGAAAATGTGGAAGAACAAGGGGTCAGTGGGAGTAAAGGGGGATAAGAAAAAGGAGAAAAAGGTGAATGTGCTCACAGTGACTAATTATATAGAAGAATATTATCAAATATAAAAAATTAATAAAACATATTTAAAAGATATGAGGCCTTTTGGGAAGTGATTTAGTCATGACTCACAGATGGATTAGAACTTTATATAAGGGTTGAAGCAACTTCAGGATCTTTTTGTCTTTTTACTGAGTCCTGCTAAGTGGGGACAGAGCATTCATCCCTCTGCCTTTTCATCCTCTTGTACCATGTAAAATGGCATCAAGAAAGTCCTCACTAGACACCAGAGGTCAGGAAGGTAATGTTTGTGCTTTTATACTATAGTCCCACACCACTGTCCAAGGTAGAATGCTCACAAAAGCCAAAATATGGAAGGAGCCCAAGTGTTCAACAGGAGATGGTTGGATAAATTCCATACATAGGAATTAGAGAGATGGCTCAGTGATTCAGAGCACAGGCTATTCTTCCAAAGGACCTAGATTTGATTCCCAGCACACACATAGTACCCCACAACCGTCTGTAACCATAGTTCCAGGGGGTCTGATGCCCTCTTCTGGCCTCCATAGGCATCAGACACCCAAGTCATGCACAGACACCCATGCAGGCAAAATTCTCATTTTACAAACAAGTTTTAATTTACATGCATGGGTGTCTTTTCAATCCATCTCCTACCTTAATGTCCCTCCCTTCCAGCCCCTCTCTCCCTGCTAGTCTCTCTCCCTCCCTTCTTTCCTGTTTTCCTTCCCTCCTTCCTTCTGCCTGTCACATTAACACCCTAACCACTTTTATGTTTTCCTAGCTTTACATCAGGTGTGTTTTGTCCTTATTGGTCATGTTCTGCTTAAATTTCACTATCAAGAACCATCTGTAGCCCTAGTGAAAAACTTATGGCTTCTGTCATTGCATAGAATGCCGTGCCCTCTCCTGAGATAGTTTTAACTATACATTTGTCAGTATGAAAAACATAGTTCTCCCCTAAAAGGGGTGAGAGATAGTTTATTCTAGAGCCAAACATGATTGCCCATAGCCCTGTAGCACAGATTCAAGTTACCCCAAACTCCATGATCTGAAGTTTTTATACTAACAGAACAAAGAATGCCACAAATCAAGATACATTTCAAATATAGTGGAAACTTCAGATGGGCAGGTTATAGCAATATAGGGAAAGCTCTGTTATAGGTTTCACATGCTACCTGGTAGAATTCTTCAGGTTTTGGTCAGTAGAAGCTAGAAGTCTAACACTTTCCAAACATGTTTCACCTGTCAGCTACAAGTAAGATAAGTCAGACACAGAGGTGGGCAGTGAGTGGATATCATGTTAAAGAAAAATTATAATTGGGTTCTGGACCTGCAATATCCCCACCTCTCCATAATCACTGAAGTTCTAATCGGGTAATTAGGGATTGTAGAAGGTTTAAAGTGCTGTGTAATTTTCAGTGTACAGTATTTTGTAAGTTCTTTACAAGAAATGATGACTTCACTAACACATGTGTCTGAGACCTGGATAGGATAAGAACATGGCTTGCTCACTGACTCCCCAGAGAAGACACACACTAGATTTCTATTTCTAGCCATTGAGGTGACTGACAGAGTCTGGATCATGTTTGATGTTTCCACAGGTCTCAACTCACTTGTTCCTTATACAGAAAATGAGGAACTTCATCAGGCTGTGGGAGTGCCATGGATTGCTCAGACTTACTTGTCATTCCCAGAAAGTTTGCTGTATTTAAGTTCAGCTTCTTTTCCTGCTGTCTGTTCTTCAGGAATATCAACTTTACACTCCCAAGACCTCTTAACTCTTTCAACAATTACCCTTCTCACTGCTTTAACTTGGCTGCCAGGATCAACTTCTTAGTCCCCACTTCCAGTGGAGTCCTCCTTTCTTTAGTCTTTATTGTCTTTCATGTCTCTACTAACAACTCATTTAGTCCTCCACCATTGTGCTTTATTATCTTAATTTAAGCTGCTATGGGTTTGCTTTTATTGAAGCTGTCTCTAAGTTATTGGAGTGTGAAGAACTTTCCATATGAGTATATTTTATTTACCCTAAAATGTTTATTCTAATGTAAGTTCTTAATCAACTTTCAGATTGTTTTCCCCAGATTTTGATGTGGTTTGTGGTAAAGGAACGTCAGAGCCAAGTCTATGCAAAGTCCCCAAGGAAGTTATTCTTGCCAAGGAAGTTATTCTTGTAATTACACGTTGTGCACATTGTGTGTAGAAATGTCAGCGATCAGCTGCCTGCGGGTTCTTTCCTCCGCCTGGATGGTAAGAAGTTCTTCCATTTCTGTGTGCAGAGGTGAGTCACAGCAGCTGTCTGGGACTTAGCAGCAGCTGGCGCCCTCAAGTGTTCATTCCTTGTGCAGACCTCGTTCCCCAGGACTCTGGACCCTTCTTTAGTCCTTAGCAGAAGCCTGCATAACAGCTTTCAACCCCAGGTCTCAGATCCTTGTTCATGAGTACTAGGCAGCTTTCTGGGATTCTTCCCACAGCAAGGACCTGCAGTTTCTTTTTTCTCTCTCCTTACAGCCCTTTGTCCTTCTTCAGTCTCAGGTCCGCCCCCTTTGTCCTTTTCCCCCTTCTCCTTCCTGCCCTGGCTGCTAGAAAATGGATCAATTGCTTCTTCTTCTTCAGCTGTCAAGCAGCATCTGCCTTGCTCTATTCACAACATGGCCTGCCTCCACTCAGCTTCCCTGCCTCTGCCATTCTGTGGTCTGTGCTGTTGCCTCTGTTCTCAGCTGTCCCTGCTGCCACTTCCTTGGTGTTACCAGCTCAATTGCTTAGAGAAAGCAAGAGAAAGCCACTGCAGGGAAACCTTTTTTGTGGAGTGATGTCAAACACCTGGGGAGACAGGACAGGAGGGCATCCAGCAGACATGCTGAGGCAGAACAACCTTCCTGAGTAGCTGGAGAAAAGGTCTTTGGACCAGTCCTGGTCATTGGTTTCTAACCAGTCCCAGCACTTTGTTTAGATCAATCACAGCCTTGACTTTTGCACCAAGCATAACCTTTGAGGCTTATGTTTTTGAATGACAGGCTGGATTCTTAGCATCAGTCATGGAAGTGTTTTTGCTAGACAATCAGGGAGGTATTCCCCCTCTGACCTAGGTGAAAATCATTGCAGGGCCATGTAGAGCTCAGTGAACTTTCTGATAGCAAATAGTCTGGTTAAAACTATTCCCAAGAGCCAAAACAAACTTAGTAATTTAATACAACAAATGCAGTGTGTGTGTGTGTGTGTGTGTGTGTGTGTGTGTGATAAGAGTGGATGTGGGAGTGGATATGTGTGTGTTTGTTCTTGAGTCTTGAGTATGGGCACACGTGTACTAGAGCACACATGTGGCTGTGGAGGTCAGAGGGCAACCGTGGGCATGAGTCCTCTCCCCTTTCAGCCTTGTTTGATGCAATATCTTTTTACTGCTCCATTGGCCCAACTAACCAGCCCAGGACCACCTGAAAAGTGTGCGGCCCCTCACTCCCTTTTCCTCACAGGGCCACCCTGGGATTACAGATGTTTTCTTGCCGTCATTACCCAAGTGCTCCCCCCCCCACAAGACTGAAATGCCAGTGGGTCAGAACAGAGCCCAGAGATGAACCCCTCTAAAGACAGTTTCAGGGAACAGCCTCTGGTTTATTACACCTGAACAACTACTTATGTGGCGGAAGCCTGTGAACTGTGATTGGTGAACACATTACCTCAGATTAGATGGTGAGCACACATGCCACTATGGTCTTTATGTTGAAGAAGCACATGAAAGGAGACATACAGAGTACAGCCTTGTCAACTGGCCAGCGACTAGCTACTCACACTTCAAAATTCAGTGTTCAGAATTCTGGGAATACTCAAGAGCGTGGTGTGCCATGGGTCTTATTTATAAGCCCAGTGTGACAGGTAGGCTGGCTCCCTGGGCATGACTGCATTGTCGCCTACAGTTCTTACCTCTGTATCATGTTGCTTTCCTGCGAGCAGTCTCCTGATTGTAAAGCAGACTGAGAGATAACAACATAGGCAAATAGATTAGAAGGGTTGACACTGGGGATTATAAAGAATCCCAGTAATTTTCCACTGGAGACAAAATTGTTTAAGGCAGATATTGTTTAAACTGGTCAGAGACCATTGAATGTCTTCCTCTAATTGGTTAGAATCATACTGGACAAGCAAAATATAATCCATATTAAGTGACTCCCCTCTATCATACGATAGAGGGGGGCCACTTAATAGAGGACCTAAGGCCTGAAACTCATAATATTGACATATAGTTAGGCTGTTTTTCATCCCTGAGGCAACACTTTCCATTATTGTCTTTGAACAGGATATGCATTTTTGGCTTAGGTACAAAAAAAAAGCAAACTTTTACCTATGCTCTTTTTATAGCCAAGATTAGAGTATATTATTTAATATAATTATATTTATTATATTTATATATTATATATAAATACATATTATATATTATATAATTAAATAATAGGGATAGCAGTGCCTCATGGGAGACCAGGGTGTAAGGCCCCATCTTTTTCATATGTAAATTAATAGGTCTTAAGTCATGTAATCATCTCCATTTTCCTTATCTTTTTTCTGATGACAAAGATAGATTTCCAGGGACTAAGGCTTAGTTCAATGTGCCCCAGTTGTCTTTGTTCTTCTACCAATTCCTGAGCATGTCACAGTTTCCCTTTACTTAAAGGCTATCGTTCCACCCACAGGGCTTCTTCCACTTTCCATTGGATTGTTACGGGCTCAGGAAGTGAAACAACAGTCCTTACTATTGGGGGTGAGGATGCAGTTCTTCTCTCATGAGCTCTCAACTACCATAACAGGCTTTATCATCAGTGGTAAGCATGGCTCCAGTCATTTCTAATATATCTCTTCCCCGGAGATTATTAGATAAGCCTTCAAGAACCAAGGGCTTAGCTTTTCCGGTGTGCTTGTCAGAGTCCTTCCATGCAAGAGAGGTCAAGGATGCTTTAGAACAGAGGGGCTGGATTACAGTTCTGTTGCCAGAATGCCTGTCCAGTGTGTGAGGCCCTGAGTTTGAGCCACACAGTGAGAGAGAACAAGGGGAGGGGGAGAGAAGAGGACAGGAGGGAAGGAGGGGGGAGCAGGGGAGGGAAGGGAAGCAGAGTGGGGCAGGGGAGACACAAGAGTCATTTCATTGTCACATATGTGAGAATCACAATGTGCACTGAGTTCTCTTGCTTTGCCTGTTTCACTCCCAGATCCACGGGCAGACTGTAGCATTAGCAACTTGGTCTGTTTTAGTAGAGAAAGAGAAGGTAGAGAGTTAAACCTGCTTCTTAAGACACTAACACTAACATATATTCTAGACATTTTGGTTGATTGCAACAGTCACAAGGCCAAGGCTGATTTCAAGAGGCACACGGTGCAATCCTACCACAGCCTTTCTTATATTTGAGATGGGAAGTGTCCTCTGAAGAAGGTTCATGTGTCGGTCCATGTCTTGGTCTTCAGATTGATTACAGATGCAGGTGCTGAGAGGTCATAAAAGAATGAGGTCTCTGCCTCATTTTAATACACTAATGAGTTCATAACTTGATAACCAAACTGGGGGATGAGGGAACCTCTCAGATCCGGCTTAGGGGAAGAAGGATTCTGGCAGTGTGTCTTCGGAAGCTCTAGTTTGTCTTTGGTCCCTCTTTGTCTCTCTCTTCTACTTCCAAATTGACACATGCTCTCTGCCATCATGTTCTGCACCTCCATGGGACCAGTAACAGCTTACCAGGGCTAAAAATTCTAAACTGAGCCAAAGAAATCCTTCCTGCGTTAAGTTTTTCCCTCAGCTATTTTTTTTTTTTTTTTGCTGTTATTTTTTTTTGGTTTTTCGAGACAGAGTTTCTCTGTGTAGCTTTGCGCCTTTCCTGGATCTCGCTCTGTAGACCAGGTTGGCCTTGAACTCACAAAGATCATCCTGCCTCTGCCTCCTAAGTACTGGGATTAAAGGCGTGCGCCACCACTGCCCAGCCCCTCAGCTATTTTTTAGTAGAGATACAAACTCCAACTAACACACCCTGGAAAGAAGGAAACAAAAATCCAAAGGAATGTATTTCTAAATACTAGTAATATTTCCCCAAAGCATTCCAGGATTTAGAATCATATAGTTTTGATATTCCAGAGTATATGATCAATAAACAAGGTTTTTAAACTTTCAGGTAACACAAGGATTCCTGTGAATCAATCAGGAGAATTGAATGTTGTCTATGTGATTTATCTTTTGGGTTTAAATCTCTGGAATTTGTAACAGTGTGTGTGTGTGTGTGTGTGTGTGTGTGTGTGTGCATATGTATGTGTTGTGGGGGGTTATTATGTATGTATACCTATTAAATGACAACTCAGTATGCAACCAGGGAGGAATGGAAGTCACAGAGATCCACCTGCCTCTTGAGTGCTAGGATTAAAGATGTACACCACAGTGCCCAACAATTTTTAACACTCTTGGCATCTTACCAACGACTTTCCAAAGCTGCATTATTTAATCAGATTTTAACTATGTCACAATGCCATTTCACTTCTTTCTATTTACTTTATTGCAGGAGTACAACTCAATATTTGTCTTTAAAGATTTTTAAAGTGCATTTTATGTGTCTGTGAGTTTGCCTGTATACATGAGCAACACTTCCGAGCCTGGCACCCAAGAACAGAAGAGGGTACCAGGTCCCCTGGAAGTGGAGTTAGAGGGGACTGTGAGCTGCCATGTGGGTGCTGGGAACTTATCCTGGGTCTTCTTAACAACTGAGTTTTCTCCACCCCTTTCTCTTTTGAATTTTAAGTAAACAGTAGATAACCGGGGAAGTCAAGTACAATATAGCACAGCAGTTCTCTAGAGTTTCCTGAGCCTGCTTGAGTTTCTACATGTAATTAGTTATTGTCCACCCTCTCCCTATTCGCTGGTGACCATCTCTCCTTTCTTTGTTGTTCACATTTAACTACTGCAGGTGCTTCCGGTGTGTGGAATCAGGAAGCACTTGTTTCCTGTGAGTCACTCATTATTTAACATAAAGTCCTCCAGGCTCACTTAAGTTTCCCGAGCCATGTATCTCCTTTTTTTCTAAAGGCTGATTACTGTTCCACTGTGTGAATACAGCACACACAGCTATTGGCAGGGATCTAGGCAGGTTGCACATCACGTACTTTATTATGATTAGGGCTTCAAGAAGACAGAAGCGGTCATATCTCTTAAAGGCCTGGATTTTGATCATTTTGAGTAGGTTTCTAGAAGTTGGGTCGCTGGCTCAAACTGCACTCCCATTTACTTTTTGGAGGAACTTCCATTGTTTTCCAGGGACCTTATTTTTTAGCATTTCCACAGTGCTCTTCTGCTCCACAGTCTCCCTCTTCTCTGTGATACTTGCATTCTTTTTTGTTGTTGTTGACAGGCAGGAAGTGATTTCCCACAAGGCTTTGATTTATACTTCCTTCAGGACTGTATGTTCAGTATTACCTCTTTCAAACATAGGCCACCCATGTGTCTTTTTTTTTTAATAGTGCATATTGAAGTTCTATGCCCATTTTTATTCATTATTAAAATTTTTACTTGTTTTTCTTTCTTTTTCTTGATTCTGTGTGTCTTTTACATCACACATCTTGATCCCACTCATTTCTCTGTCCCTTCAAATCTGCCCTCCGCCCTTGCAACTCCCCTCCCCAATATAACAAAATTTAAAAAATTTTTAAAAAAGGAAAAAAAAAAAGGAAAATCTCATGGAAGCTACAGTGTGACAGACACAGTGAGTCATGCAGTAAACCCCTTTGTTCATATTTATCTTTACTTGCAAGTGTTCATTGCAAGTAGTCATTGCTCTGGTTAGAGGCCTCTGGTTTCCACTACACTATTGATGCTGGGCCCTTACTAAACCTCTTCTTGGATATCCTGTAGTTGCCCTGTGTTGTGGAGATCCTACAGCTTTGGGTCTGTGGGTCAGGTCCCTTCACATGCACGTGCAGATCATAGATTGGGTGGATATTGGTGTGGGGGTATTGTGTTCCCCAAAAATATTGTGTATGCTAATAAACTTATCTGGGGTCAGAGAACAGGACAGCCACAATATTAAACATAGAGGTTAGGCAGTGGTAGCATACGCCTTTAATCCTAGCATTCCAGAGGCAGAAATTCATGTGTTCAAGGATACACCCAAGCATGGTGACCTACGCCTTTAATCCCAGAAAGTCAGCCTTTAATCCCAGGGAGTGGTGGTAGAAAGCAGAAAAGTATATAAGGCGTGAGGACCAGAAACTCGAGGCATTTGGCCTGAGCAGGCCTTTGGCCTGGAGAGGCCTTTGGCCTGGAGAAGCATGTGGCTGGTTAAGCTTTCAGACTTCTAGCAGCAGTTCAGCTGAGACCCATTCTGGATGAGGGCTCGGGGCATCCAGTCTGAGGAAACAAGACCAGCTGAGGATTCAGCGAGGTGAGATAGCTGTGGCTTATTCTGTCTCTCTGACCTTCCAGCATTTCACCCCAATACCCGGCTCAGGTTTGATTTTATAAATAAGAACTTTTAAGACTCATGCTACATATTGGGGTTGGCCAAGTCATAACCCTGTGTGTGACTGCAAGGTTGGCCATCCTGTCACTTCTCCCTGTCCTCACCACCAGTGTGAGCTCTTCAGTAGTGCCCTGGCTAGTTCACCCCTTGCATCTAGGAGCGAGGGGCAGGGGCAGTTCTCTTGCCTTCATGCCCTCAGGGTTGACTCTCCACATCTACACTATCAGAGCCAACTCCACTGTGTTGCCCAGGTTAGATACAGGGGCCACTCACCTGAACACTGCAGCTGGTGGGGGACAGGGACAGCCCTTCAGCTCTTGTGACACCAGGGCCAGGTCCTCCACCTGTCCCAGGTGTTGATGAGGATGACACATCTCTCCTTCACCCATGCCACATGTCAGACGAGTAAGGGGACACCCATGCCCTGCTCACAATGTGGTGCTGGCTCACTCGACCTCTGACAATAGGGCCATCTCTGCTGTGCTGCCTAGGCAAGGCGCAAGGCCCACTTCCTTGAGTGCTGCAGCTGGCAAGGTGAAGGGTCAGCTCTCTTATCTGTTGCAAGCCCAAGAAGGATAAGGCACTAGAAGTAAAAGGGGCATCTCTCCCCCAACATACTGCCCAATGACAGACAAGTCGTGGAGACAGATCTCCCAAGCTTACAGCTTTGGAGCTGGCTCATTCACACCTCCCACAACAGGGCTGGCTCTATTGTGACCAGTTCTCCCACCTGCCCCAGGCATTCATTGATGGCAGGGATAGGTGGTGGGTGAAGGGCATCATCTTTCCCCTGCCAATGATGCCACAAGACAGATGAGTAATGGGGACAGCTCTGTCATGCTCAGGGCTTCAGCGCTGGCTCACCCACACCTCCACCAACAGGTTGGCTCTGTTTGGCTGCCCAGGAGAGGTGTGGGGCCTGCTTTCCTGAGAGTTGCAGCTGGTGGGTTAGTGACAGCTCTCTCTCCATTATTAAATTTTTTAAATATTGTTGAATCAATCATGAATTGTCCTTGTACATTTGGGACATATATGTAGCAGGACAGGGGCCTCTCCAGGTGTCAAGGAAACTTTCAAGCCACTAAAAGGATGCCATCAAGTGCCCAGTTCACCTGCACAGCAGATGTCCAAGTCCAGGCCACACACAGTCCATGGCACACAAATAGATGGAAATCCTGAACCTAATTCTGACTAAGAAATGTAAAGTTGGGATGAGATTAACACTGAGCCACAGGTTCCTTGAAGGGGGGATCTGTGGCTGAAGGAGGGCAAGTGTTCTAGTGATTGGAGGACCACTGGGCAAGGACCAGCAGTGTCCACACACTTGTCTTCCTGAGGAGTTCTCTTCCCACCCTGACCAGGCCTCTCCTGGTGTCCTGGAACTTAGAAGTTAGTGTAAAGTGTCAAGTGTTCAAGTGTTAATGGCCCCCAGCAGGTTGCTTTGGGATTGAGTTTTGAGGCCTTCCAGTCACCACTGAAGAAGGCCACCTCAGATTGCAGGCTTCCTCTGGGCACCAATTTTCTGCTGAGTAGTGGTGATGGCAAAAGCAAGGAGGACTAGAGTGGGGAGGGTTCCAGGCATGGGCTGCTCAGCAGAGCTCCCATACCTAAGGAGCAGTGGGAGTGTGTTTCCCAGGGAGGCCAGCAGGAGGCGCGGGGCACGAAGGGCCTCTAGGCTATGGGGATCTAGTTCCCTGAAATAAGGGAGTCAAATGTGAAGCTGGGAGTGCTTGAGCCCCTCCAAGAGCTTGGGATTGGGCCAGAGAGGA
>CABHPH010083141.1:19988-41925 GCA_902168325.1 Peromyscus nudipes | reverse complement strand
GGAGAGGCCTTTGGCCTGGAGAGGGAGAGGCCTTTGGCCTGGAGAGGGAGAGGCCTTTGGCCTGGAGAGGCCTTTGGCCTGGAGAGGCCTTTGGCCTGGAGAAGCCTGTGGCTGGTTAAGCATTCAGGCTTCTAGCAGCAGTTAAGCTGAGACCCATTCTGGATGAGGGCTCAGGGCATCCAGTCTGAGGAAACAAGATCAGCTGAGAAGTTGGCCAGGTGAGGTTAGTTGTCTTTTGTTCTGTCTCTCTGACCTTCCAGTGTTCACCCCAATACCTGGCTGAGGTTTGATTTTATTAATAAGAACTCGTTAAGACTTTTAAGATTCATGCTACACACAGTAGAACAGATTTAAGTTTAATTGTGGGAAGAAGTATGGGTGGCTATACATTCCAACACCGCTTTATCAATAATCCTACATATTAAGCAAATAGCTCCAGGGATGCAGATATTGTGAGTTGCCACACATTCTGGCATGCAACAAAGGCCAATCTAAGAGTACAGTGTTCTTGGGAGCAAGACTGGACATCTTCCTCTGTATGATATTGGTTTGCAGGCCTCCTGGATGAATACTGTGGGCTATGTGACTACAAGTTAATCTGTTAAATAGCTAGCAGACTAGAGAATATATTGCTAAATGGGTATGGTATTAAACCAACTCCTAATGACATTATTATACCTATAAGTACATCTCTGAACTCTCATCAGAGAAGCTTCTTTTTGCAATAGATGGCAATTAACACAGAGATTCACAGCTAGTCAAGGTGAAGAGATTGAGAAACTGTGGAATGCTTATGCACATGTGTGCATGTGCGTGTGTACGATCAGAGAGAGATCAGAGGACGTCTTTGAGAGTTGCTTTTCTCTTTCTACCTTGCTGAGGCAGGGACTAGCTTGTATATGCTGCTGTACTGTATACTACAGGCTTGCTGGTCCCTGTAATTTGGCTTATACATCCTGCATGCTGAAGCACTTGCTTTCTCTTCCTCTGTATTTAAGGTAAGACATCCAGGCTATCACTATTACTTATTATTACTGGCATAATAATAAGTCATTAGGAGTTGGCTTAATACCATACCCATTTAGCAAAGTTATAGTAGTAGGCTGTCCTGTTGGGACTATGACCGATCTAGACACAAGCTGCTGGTCTCAATAATGGTCTGAGATATGGGTTTCAGTGTTCGGAGCAGAAAGTAGTTGGTTACTCCCATGACATTTTTCTCACTATTAAACCTCTGAAAGGTTTTGCCAGGTTGGTTGTTATTGTAGCTTTCAAGCTTCTCTTTGCCAGTGTTCCAGCACTATGAAATCTAGCCAGACAAGATGAGGGTTCCAGTTGAGTACCAGTGTGATTTCTCTATGTCATATGACCCAAATATAGCCAGAATGGCTATGATAATAAACAAAACACAACATAATAAAACAAAAAAAAACCCAACAAATCATGACAAATTCTACAATGAATGTGGGGAAAGAGAAACACTTATTCACTGCTGGTGAGAATGGAAACTGGTACTATTACTGAAAATCAATGTGGTTTCCTCAAAAAGCTAGAACCATAACTGCCACATGATCTAGCTATATCACTCTTGAGAATATGCCCAAAGGACTCCTTATCTTACTATAGAGACATCTACTTATCTATGTTCATTTATATTCTGTTCACAAGAACTTGGAAATAGAAACATCCTAGATAACCATCAACTGATGGCTGGATAATGAAAATGTGGTATGCAACATTTACAGAATAGAAGATTATTCAGTTATTAAGAAAAAATAGAAAATATACATGTAAACTGAAGTACCTGGAAAGAAATAATTCTGAATGAGCTATCTCAGATTTAGAAAGACAAATGCTATGTTCTTTCTCTTATTTGTGGATTTTAGCTTTGACTTTATATATATGATTGTCCAATTGGAATGATCATAGAGGTCAGAAAATTATAAAAAGTCCATAGAGGGCAGGAATTTAAGGAAGATAGATAGAATATATCAGCATGGAGGGCTTGTGATTTGAATGAGAATGCCCCCAAGGCTCATATATTTGAATGTTCAGTCCTCATTTTGTGGAACTGTTTGGGAAGGATTAGGAGGTATGGCCTTTTGAGGGGAGGTGTGTCACTAGGTATGAGCTTTGAAACTTCAAAAGCCCATGCCATTCTGAGTTAGAACTTTCTCACTGTCTTGCGCTTGTGGACCAGATGTAAGTTCCCAGCTGCTGCTCCAGGAACAAGCCTGCCGATCTGCTGCCATGCTCCCAGCCATGATGGTCATGGACTGTAACCCTCCAGAATCATGAAAACCAATGAAATGATTTCTTTTTTAAGTTGTCTTGGTCACAGTGTTTTGTCACGGCAATAGAAAAGTAACTAAGACAGGTTAAAGAGAGAAAATGTGACAGAAAAAGTTAAATGAGGTGAGAAATGGGAGGGCAGGGTAGAAGAGAGAATATGGGGAAGGATGACGAACACTGAAGACATTTTTTAAAAGTCATGGAAACCTACTACTGTAGAAGCTTTCTAAAATATTTATATACCAATAGATGAAGAGAATTTAAGTGGATTTATCTTATAACAAGACAGCAGTGCCCCTACTAGACCACAGCAGGCTAATAAGGAAAAACCCACTCAGGAATGGGCTACCTCCTTTGGAGTTGTTGGACAGTAAGTGCCCATAGACCCCTAAACGTCATAAGAATTTGGAAGCAATTTCTCTCAAAAAAATTTTTTTGAACATAAAAATAGACATCTTAAAAATAAACATCCACTGTCCAGTTTTGAAAAGCAGTAACTTTGAAGGTAGTTCTGAGAAATTCATGACAGAAGAAATACTTATGTCTATGTAAAAATTGAAAGATCTAACAATACATTGGATTACTGATATAAGCCACAGGAGTTCCAGAAGAACAGAAAGGATGATATACCAAAAGAAGTACAGCATAGTGGGTTATGTCGTTCTTCTGTCCCACTCTCAGACACGAGTGTGCCTCAAGCATCATTGGTAAAAGGTGTGACTCCAGTGTCCTTCACTGTGAAGTAGGGTCTGCTTAGACTCCAGGGAGACTCATGAAATTCCCAATGCAAGCTGTTGTCAGCATATCTGGAAAACAGTTCTGTGCTGATCTTTAGCAAGTCTGTGACTATCCATTTATGGGACTGTGTGCTGTAAAAATCCCCTTGACTCAGGGGAAGAATAAGCATATGGACATGGTGGGCAGAAAGTTACTGTCAATACTTGAATGTCAAGTGAGCAGGTGCAGATCCTGCAATGTACCAGAGATATCATCACTCTACCATGCATGTTGAATGCCACAAACCTCATTGTCTTCAACTAAAGGTAAAAGGAAACATTCAAAACCAAGCTGATTAATGGCTGCTGAGAGAGAGAGAAAATTAGTCTTCCCCAGGAATAAACTCCCTAATTGGTTATCCAATCCCAAGTGGTCATTCCTAATGACATACAAGCAATACTAAATGGTCTCAACAGGTTGTATTTACATAATTATATATATGCATCCAAGTGGTCATTCCTAAAGCATACAAGCAATACTAAATGGTCTCAGCAGGTTGTATTTACATAATTATATGTATATATATAAATATATATGCATCTGTACATATGTGACAATAATAATTAAAGAAAAGAGACCATGAATTTTGGAGGGAGACATGAGAGAGATTCAAGAGAGGGAGAGAGAAATGATATAACTATATTTTAACTAATAATAAAAATATATTTGTTTAAAAGTAGCTTAGAGGTTTCCAAAATTGAAAGACTAACTCCTCAGAGGTTATCTAAAGAAGAACCAATGTCATCAATGATTTCTGAGGGGATTTGAAAGTGTTTTCAATTATTAGGACACCCTGCCAGGTACAACAAATTAGAAAAAAATACAAAAATATATACTTGAAAAGAGATACCTCTGTCTTTTCTCTCCTCTGTCTCTCTGTCTCTCTGTCTCTGTCTGTCTCTCTCTCTCTCTTCCTCTCTTTCTCTGTGTATCTATATGGGTGTATATATGTATAGTATATGAGTGTATACATATATAGAGATAAAAAGATACACACACACACACACACACACACACACACATACTCTTCCTCTTATGACCTAGTATAATCATGGGGAAAGCAGCAAGCCACACCCAATATAAGGATGCTCTGGTGGATATCATGCTACTACTTCTCAAATATGCCAAGGTCATCAAAAATAAATCATAAGAAACTTTCACAGTACAGAGGAGACATGATGACTAACTCATTTGCCTTAGATGGTTCCTATAACTAAAAAGGATGTTGGGTTAAAGGTAAGAGAATATGAATAAGTGACGCTTTTAGTTAAAATGATAAATTAGTAGTGGTTAGTCAACATTTGTTCTACATAATTTAAATAATAAGAAACAGTGGGTGTGGGACCTGTCAGAATTCTCTGCAGTGCTTTTACAGATTTTCTGTAAGCTTAAAAATATCCAAAAAGTTTGAACTATTAAAAATAAAAGCTCTCAATACATATTTAACCATCAGCTAAATTTCATGATCATTTACTTTAATGTTACATAAGTGATAACTGAGGCACTTAGATTATAAACATTCAGTTTGTTCTAATAATTCTTGGAAAGAACAGTTGCTAAGTCAGTAGTATAAGTTGTGATTACAAGAGTCTTTGAAATACCTTAGATTTAACTTTAAATTGGATTTGGTTGTTTTAACTTCGTCACAGGAACATGATGGTCATAGTTTGATGACAATACATATCTAATTTTAAAGCCTGTAAAATGAAGAGGAAACCAGAAGCAATATTATATTCTTTTCATTATGGATTATAAACATCTGCCTCCATTGATACAATAGAACATTGAGATTTGATGCTGAAGTACTTTTCAGTTATCTGCCAGCATTTATGCAGTGTTTATAATGTTAACGAGAAGCATCCATAATTAAAGAATAGAAATTATTTCTGCTTTCCTCTTCAGTCAGTCCTCTCCCTTTCAGTATTTCCTGTTTATGTCTTTCCTCACTCTTTGGAAGTGAGTCACCACTACACAAAAGAAATCCAGTGCCACAAAACCCCTACCAACTTTACCAGTTTCCTTTTCTGTTGCTGTGGTAAAACACCATGATGAAAGTAATTCTGAGGAAGAAAAGGTTGATATTTTTTACAATTCAAGTTTTAGCTCACCATAATAGGGAAGTCAAGGTAAGAACTAGAAGCAGCAACTCACCCCCACAATCAATACAAGAGGAACAGTGAATTTATTCATGCATGTTTCCTTAACTCTGTCTATCCTCTCTGCATTTACAGTTACATTTTACTGCTTGGGGATGGGACCACCAACAGTAAGCTTGGGTCTTCTCATATACATTGATGTTATCAAGACAACCCCCTACAGCCGTGCCTGCAGGTCAATCTGATCATGATGGCCCTTCATGAAGAGTCTTTTCTGAGGTGATTCTACACTGTATCAAATAGACAAAAGAAACCATCACACCAACCATTCTTCCTCTTTTGTTAAGATGCCTTCCACTTAATAGGCTCCCATTAAACAGACTCATACACCAGAGCAGGTATTTCTATGAAATGAGCCCTGGAATTATACTTCTTACTTCTACTAATGTGTGTGCACTTAACCCTATCCCACACAACTTAGCCATAACTCAGCCTTGAAGCTTGCAAAAATGACGGCAGGATTTCTACTTCACAAATGTGTTATAAATATTAAGTGAGGGAGACTATAAGAACATGTTCTAAAATCTCCAGTATTTTACGAAGGCAAATTGTAAAATGCCATTTATAAATATGTGTTCCAGTTTCTGAGTAAAAAAAAACATCCATTCCATGGGGATGGTGTAGCTGAAGGTTTCTCAGGTCCCACCCAGCCCCACAGTCCTGCAGCCATTTATAAAATAATCACACAGAGGCTTATATTAATTACAAAATGTATGGCCAAGGGTTTATGTTTCTTGCTAGCTAGCTCTATCATCTTAAATTAACCCATTACTATTCATCTATGTTTTGCCACATGACTATGGCATTACCAGTCTGCTGGCATCTTGCTCCTTGGGCTGTGGGCTTGCACTTCTTCCACCTCTGCCTTTTTTTCTTTCACTCTCTTTCTTGGATTTTTCTGCCTGGCTCCATCCTGCCCTGCCATAGGCCAATGCAGCTTTATTTATCAACCAATCAGAGCAAAACATATTCACAGAGTACAGAAAGACATTCCACAGCACTTCCTCTTTTCTGTCTAATAAAAAAGGTTTTAATTTTAAGGTAGTAAAATTATATATAACAAAGCAGTTATCAAGCAATAATTACAGTTACAATATCTAGTCTACTTATATTTGGCAAAATTAGAAAATATTCTATCATCTCTCCTATTTTATGAGTCTGAAGTTTTATATCTAATTTATCTTTTATCATGACTAAGGAAAGCTATAATTATAACCATCTAGTCTTCAACTACATCAAAAACCTCGGAAGCAAACATGGTATGTACCCACTCATAGAAGAATACTAGTTGTGGAACAAGGATGACTGGACAGCTACTCACAACACTAGGGAGGCTACCTGGAAAACAGGACCCCAAGAAAGACACGGGGATCGCCCAATGACGGAGAAATGGATGAGATCTACATGAACAGTCTGGACGTGAGTGGGGGTAATGAGGGGCGAGGGGCGAGGGAAAGAGAACTTGGGGGAGGGGGAGATCCCAACTGGATCAAGAACAGAGAGGGAACACAAGGAATGTTCATGGTAAATGAAGACCACATGAGAATAGGAAGAAGCAAAGTGCTAGAGAGGCCCACAGAAATCCACAAAGATGCCCCCACAATAGACTGCTGGCAATAGTCAAGAAATAGCCCGAACTGACCTACTCTGGTGATAGCATGGCCAAACACCCTAATTGTCGTGCTAGAAAGCCCATCCAATGACTGAGGGAACTAGATGCAGATATCCACGGTCAGGCCCCAGGTGGAGCTCTGGGAGTCCAGTTGGCGAGAAGGAGGAGGGTTTATGTGAGCAAGAGTTGTTGGGATCAGGGATGGATGGAATACAGGGACAAGTGGCCAAATGAATGGAAACACATGAACTGTGAACCAACGGCTGAGGGGCCCCCAACTGGATCAGGCCCTCTGAATGAGTGAGACAGTTGATTGGCTTGATCTGTTTGGGAGGCATCCAGGCAGTTGGACTGGGTTCTGTGCTCAGTGCATGAATTGGCTGTTTGAAACCTGGGGCTTAGCAGAGATGCTTGGCTCAGCCTGGGAGGAGGGGACTAGACCTGCCTGGACTGAGTCCACCAGGTTGATCTCAATCCTCGGGGGAGTCTTTGCCCTGGAGGAGATGGAAATGGGGGGGGGGGGGGGGGGGGCGGGAGGGGGGAGAATGGGGGAATCTATGGCTGATATATAAAGTTGAATTATATTGTAAAATAAATAAAATAAATTCAAAAAAAAACCTCAGAAGGATATAATATTACCCAAGTAAACAGGAAGTGCTTTGTAAACAACTTCCAAAATTCTGGAAAAGACACAGTCAGCTGGCTGTGGACAGTCACCCAAAGTTCCTCTGCAACATTGAGGCATCCATTTTCAGCCTATAGTCCTAGAGTCTCTGGCATAGTTTTCAGTGATGAAGGAAATTTTAAGGGCTATTCTGCCCATTCTGGCAAAGTTCATCAGTCGCTTCTCCCCATGTCCTGTAGAATGTCTGGGAGTTTTTCTGAGAAACCTGAAGAACCATCTCATCTTGCAAAGTTCAATTCATGCTTGATAGCTGTTCTATTATATGTAATTTTACTATGTTAGATTTGAAACCTTCCTTTTTGATTAGACAAAAAAAGGTGAAGTGCTATGGAATGTCTTTCTGAATGCTGTGAATATGTGTTGCTCTGATTGGTTGATAAATAAAGCTTCATTGGCCTGTGGCAAGGCAGCTTAGAGGCAGGCAGGAAATCCAAGCAGATATATGAGAGAAGAAAGGAGAGGAGGGAGAGATGCCAGCTGCTGCCCAAGGAGAAGCAAGATGCTGGCAGACTGGTAATGCCATGGCCACATGACAAAACATAGATTAATAGAAATGGGTTAATTTAAGATAAAAGAGCTAGCTAACAAGAAGTCTGCCATAGGGCATACAGTTTATAAATAATATTAAGCCTCTGAATGATTTTATAAGTGGCTGTGGGACCACGGGGCCGGGCAGCACCAGAGAAACCTTCCAGTTACAGAGTGGGGAAAACATTCACTTCTAATTTATCACCAGTAATCAAACCATTGTTTTCTAAACTGATTAATCATTGATTGTAACTTTGGATATAGTTAACCTAAAGTGTTTTGGGATGTTACTACTAACAGTCAAAATGTTACTCTTTCTCAGTAGATTTAGAAATGAAAGTGAAGTTCATTGTTTAACTGCTGTTTTCTACTGTAAAGGGATTTTAATCACATTTCTAGAAAATGTTTCCTTGATGTACTTCCTGCATACTTTTCCTCCAAGCTGAATTAAAAAGTTATGTTGCAGCCGGGTGTTGGTGGCACAGGCCTTTAATCCCAGCACTCGGGAGGCAGAGGCAGGCGGATCTCTGTGAGTTCGAGGCCAGCCTGGGCTACCAAGTGAGTTCCAGGAAAGACGCAAAGCTACACGGAGAAACCCTGTCTTGAAAAAACAAACAAAAAAAAAAAAAGTTATGTTGCTGTACAATCACAAAAGATTATTGCTACTCAGCTGTGTTTAAATTGTGAATATTTAAGTTGTGAAAATTCCCAGTATACTGAGTGGACCTTCTAAAACCTTTGGAACCATTTTCTACATCTCTCTACAATTTTATCTCGAGTTGTTTTTTTTATTTTAATAACATGTAATGTTAATTATACATCTACCACCACATGACCGTGAAGTGTTACAGAATCTCATTTGGTTTGTATTGCTGGAAATTTATACACTGAATTCCTGTAACATCAGAGGCCTCTAGTTTTCACAAACCAATTAGGTGCCAAATACTACCTGCATTCACTCACTTACAAATTCCTTTTAAAGAAAATATGACAACGTACTGCTCTTTTTCCTCAAGCAAATGAGCAATGGTGAGAACAGATACAGAACTGAGCAGATCAGTTTTATATACAGATAACAATCCAGTCAAGTTAAACACTAAATAATGAGGGAATAAAGCCATGGAATATTTGAGAAAATAACACTCGCAAAAATTTTGTAACTGACTTACTTTCAAGATAATAAGAGCTCCCATTAAGATCCCAACTCCACAAGAAGTATATGGTAGTTCTCTATTACATCTTTATTACTTAGAACCCTAGCTGGGTCATCGTCTGCTAAAACATGGACAAAATGGATGAAAAAAGTGAAAAGCATCTGGACCATATACTACCTAGAGAATGTTATCTTCCTGGCATAGGACAAATCTCAAATGATGTCATGTGCAGCTAGAGAGTTAGGGTGACTGAGTAGGTAATTTCAACCTTAGACATTTTAATGTTCCATGGGGTCCATTAAGTTTTAAAGAATAAAAAGGATATGATGATAAGAACAAGAAACATATAGCACTGATAATCAAAACTGAGGAAAAGACAAGTATACTCAGTTCTTCCACTAAAATCCTCCAGAAACATATGCGTTCAAATGTCTCACAGTGTTGTCAAAATTCATACAGTATCATTCTTCCCATCAGTTGAACAGAAAAAGAATGAACAAAATGGAAGCTTGTTAGCATTTGGTTAATATTCTGTGAGATATAGTCTGAACTGACTGTATTCCACTGCTCAATGCTCTCTTCAGCAAGGATGAAGAGTGTCTAAGCTATGGGCACGTGCTGTGTAATAGAAATAAAATAAGGCTATAAAACATATTTCTAAAATCCTAGCTATCTTTGAGATGTCTGGCATTTTGATGGCTTTCCTACACCACTCTCCCCCTCCTTCATGTACTTAAAGTTCTTTGGCTAGAAATTTCTCCTAAATTAGTAGTCTGTAATTTGGATATGAATTCCTTGTGAACACCAATAGTAGCATCTCTTAATCCATTAGAAGAAAACAGACTTTAAAATTTCTAAAACAAGGAAGAATCCATAAAAATATTATGGACTTTTGGCTCATTATAGCAATGTAAAATGTTTAAAGCAAACTAGGTAAAGTACACAGGAAAATACTAAAATTGTGTTAGGTAAGTCATAATGCAATGTTAACAATCACTGATACCAGGAAAGGCATCTTTAGTCAAATGCAGTAAATCAATGTAAGATGTGTTTCCAGGGGAGACTATAGTTCTGCTTTTGATAGCTATGAACTCAGTGTCTTTAATGATTATCAAAATACATTTTTATGGTCTTCTGGGAGCTGCAGCTTGATACCTGTCACTCATACCAGTAAGGATGCTTTCATCTATGGATATTGTATTTCTATTATATAATAGCAAAAACAATACGATCTTTATCTCATATAGGAAGAAGCTTGGAGGGTGGTACCTCGTGCAGGTACTCACAGAAGCCATCTGGATTTATGCCTTTTCTATCTGCCTTTGTGGTTCCAGTTTGTTTGCCTTGGCTGCATACATGGTAACAAGCCAGAACACGAGGAGCAGATGTAAACCAATACTTTATCCTTTGGTGCTCATTTTGCTACATAAGGAATACCTGGATTAGAAATTTCTCACTAGATTTCTTCTTAGTTTTCAGTAGACAAATGAGAAAATAAGAGCAGTCAGTGAAGTAGAGGAAAGTTATTGTCATTGTGTGTTTTCACCAGCTGAAGTCTATTCCTAGGCTTGGCATATCACAGTAGACAGAATCATGATTCTGTTGTAAATGTTGGAAAATAAGTAACCTGGAAAGGAGTCTGTCTTAGTTAGTGTTTCTATTGCTGTGAAGAGACATCATTACCATACCAACTCTTATAAAAGAAAAAATTTAATTGGAGTGGCTTACGGTTTCAGAGATTTAGTCCATTATCATCATGGTGGGACATGGCAGTGTGCAAGTAGGAAGACATAGTGCTAAGGAAGTAGCTGAGTGTTCTGCATCTTGGTCTGCAGGCAGCAGAAGGAGATTATGTGCACACTGGGCATAGCTTAAGCATATGAGACCTCAAAGCCCACCCCCACAATAACAAACTTCCTCCAAAAAGGCCACACCTACTCTAACAAAGCCACATTTCCTAATAGTGTTGTTCCCTATGGGGACCATTTTCTTTCAAACCATCATATTCTACTCTCTGGCCCTCATAGGCTTGTAGCAATATCACAATGCAAAAATGCATTCATTTCAACTTCAAAAGTTGAACCATAGTCTATAACAGTCCCAAACTTATTTAAAAGTCTGTTCTGAAATTCATGCAATCTCTTGACTATAATCCACTGTAAAATAAAAATAAAAAAATGATGACAAACTTCCAACATATAATACCACAGGATATGCATTACACTCCAAAAAAGTAGGGATGGGAGCATTTCCTTAGTGAGGAAATAATGGACCAAAGTAAGACCAAAAACCAGCTGGGCAAACTCCAAACTCTACATCCCCATGTCTGATATCAAACTGCTCTGCAGGTCTCCAACTTGTCTAGCAGCTCCTCTTAATTCAGCTTATGGCCAGCAGGAAAGCCACTGACTAGCTCCTTGTAGCTATCTGGCTCACTGGACACCTCGATGTTGGTCACCACAGGCAGGTCCAAGGCCTGGATCTGCACCTGCAGTGGGCAGTTGTCTACGTCAATTTTATATTTCTTTTGTTGTAGCAACGGCTGAACAACTTTGGGGTCATCAAAGGTGACTAGAGCAGAACCTCCAGGCAGAGGACAACAGATCTTCAGGTTATAAACTAGAGACTTGGATACTTGCCTGCCCTGCTGACTGAGGCCTCAGAATGTAATGGGGGCTTTGAGCACTGGGAATGGGATCTCATCTCTGGGAAAGTCTGTGAGCCCTCTTTTCACCTCATATTGAGCCTGGGTTGCTCCTCCTAAAGACTAAAGAGGACTGTTCCAAAATGAGTGGCACTATTAGGAGGTATGACTTTGTTGGAGTAAGTGTGGTCTTGTTGGAAGTGTGTCACTGTGGGGGTAGGTTTTGAGGTCTCATATGTTCAAGCTATGCCCAGTGTTGCACACAATCTCCTTCTGCTCCCTGCAGATCAGGATGTAGAACTCTCAGCTCCTTCTCTGGCACCTTGTCTACCTGCATGCCACTATTTCCTGCCATGATGATAATGGACTGAACATCTGAAACAGTAAGCTAGCACCACCAATTAAATGTTTTCCTTTATGAGAGTTGCCATGGTCATGGTGTCTCTTCAAAGCCATAGAAACACTAACTAAGACAGAAGTTGATACCAGGGACTGAGGTATTGTTGTGATAGACCTGACCATGCTTTTGTCTGGAAGAATTTGGACTTTGGGAGTTTGGGTTAGAAAACCAGTGGATGCTTTGAGTGCTGTTTAACGGGCCATACTAGTAGGAGCATGGAAGATAGTGGTGCTGAATGTATTTGAACTGTGGGGACCTGGCTCAAGAGATTTCAGAGGAGAAGAATTTTAGTGTATTGCCTATGTTTTTGGGATATTTTGGTGAACAATGTAGCTGTATGTTGACCTTGTCCTAAGAGTCTGCCTGAGGCTAAAATAAAGAGTTTTTGATTAATTTCATTGGCAGAGGAGATCTCAAAACCATGTACTATAGACTCTGTTGTATGGTTTTTAGTGTTAACTCTAATGAATATTTATAATGAAAAGGAGCAAGCTGAGCAAGGAAAAATACAAAATATAATATTTGAGGAGAAAAGGAGCACCAGGAAGTAAATTGGAGCTGAGTCCTGTATTCCAGGAGATAAACAGATTAATAAATGGAATAAAAGGAGTGGTGACCTCAGAGCAAGACAGGATCCAGCTAAGCATCCTTGTGAAAAGGAACTAAAAACAGCTTAGGTCCAGGAATGGTGCTATATGCCTTTTAATTCTAGCACTCAGGAGACAGAGGCAGAGGGATCTCTGAGTTTGAGGCCAATCTGGTCTACAGATCCAGTTTCAGTACAGCCAAGCTTAGGCAGTAAAGGAAACCATCAGAAACAGAAAGCAGATGAAGATGTAATTGAACAAGGGGGTGCTGTGGGATGGTATTTCTGTATGCTATAAATATGTGTTGCTCTCACTGATTGATAAATAAAGCTGTTTTGGCCAATAGCCAGGCAGGGTAATGTTAGGCAGTACAATCAAAGTGGAGATGAAGAAGAGCTTAGTCAGGAAGACTCCAGCCATTTGCTGAGGAAGCAAGATGTATAGAAAATGAGGCAACTAGCTACATGGCTAAACATAGATAAGAATTATGGGTTAATTTAAATGTAAGAGATAGCTAGTAATAAGCCTGAGCCATCACCCAAACATTTATAATTAATATAAGCCTCTGAGTGATTATTTGGAAATGCCTACAGGACATGGTGGGACAGAGAAAAGCCTCCATTTACAATGGGGTCATGTTCCAGCCCCAGTAAGGAGCAGAATTTATCAGCTTTAGCCATGTGATTCTAAATTTAGAGTCAAGGATAGAAGAAAGGGGTTATAGAAACTTCCTCTAGGACTAAGGAAAGCCAATGAGGCCAGGCATGTGACAGAGGGGTTCCTGCATGGAGGCCTAGAGAGGCTGTTGGGTGAAGCTGTGAAGGTGTAGTTTGGATTGCCTTGGAGACCCCAAGTTGTTGGAGATGCTAGAGTCATGGGATACCTGCCAAGGAGAGCTGCTAACAGAGAATGGAAACAGCTCAAGAAAAAGAAATGTGTTGGCAGTCAACAAAGCTGAAAGAAGTTGGAGATCTGAAGAGCATTTTGACATCAAACATGAAGATGCAAAGTTTGGAGTTTGCCCAGCTGGTTTTTGGTCTTGCTTTGGCCCAGTGTTTCCTCAGTATGCTCCTTTCCCTACATTTTGGAATGGTAATGTATATCCTGTGCCATTATGTGTTGTGGTACATAAAAAGTATGTGATTTACTTTTTGGTTTTGATTTTGCAGGTGATTATAGTTAAAAGATTGCATGAATCACAAAACAGACTTTGAACTTTAGACTTTTAAATAAGTTTAAGACTGTTATAGACTATGGTGACTTTTGAAGTTGGACTGAATGCATTTTTGCATAGTGATAGGACTACAAGCCTATGGGGCCAGGGAGTGGTTTGAAAGAAAATGGCCCCCATAGGAAATGTGGCTTTGTTAGAGTAGGTGTGGCCTTTTTGGAGGACGTTTGTCACTGTAGGGGTGGGCTTTGAGGTTTCATATGCTGAATCTATGCCCAGTGTGGCACACAATCTCCCTCTGCTGCCTGCAGACCGAGATGTAGAACTCTCATCTCCTTCCTTAGCACTATGTCTTCCTACTTGCACACTGCCATGTCCCACCGTATTGATGATGGACTATACCTCTGAAAACATAAGCTAGCACCAATTAATTTTTTTTCTTTATAAGGGTTGGTATAGTAATGGTGTCTCTTCACAGCAATAGAAACTTCAACTAAGACAGAGTCCTTAAAATAATAGGAAATTAGGGTCTATAATAATTGTGAGAAAGACAGTAGATATTTGTCAGATTTGATTTCATTACTTAGTGAAAGTACCTGAAAATGCTTCATTACTTTAATATTTAGTTTTAAATAAAAGCCAAATCTAATCTTGGAGAAGTTTGACCATCAGAGCCTGTGATATGATTCTTAAAAGAATCTCTGTTCTAAAAAGTCTCTTTTTTGTCTGTGAATTTAGTTGTTAGCAATTGATTCCATTCTGAGCCAACTAAAAAAAAAACTGGGTAAATAGTTATGTTGAATAAGGCTTTTTTTTAAACTAGAAACATCGTATATGACTAGCATGTCTTATTCATTAGTATGTTCTAGAAAGAGTTCTAAAAGGGTACTCTAAGCCTACTTTGAGGAATGGAATTTTAGGACATATAAAACATAGTTGAATAATAACATTGTTTAGGTAGTTATATTTGAAAATATTTATCAAATCAGGGCTACAGAGATAGCTCAGCAGATAAGAGTGCTTGGTCCTGTACCAGAGAACCCAAGACCAGTTCCCAGCACCTTTATCAGGTACCTCACAACTACCTGGGACCAAAACTCCAGGGAATCTAGCACCTTCTTTCATCCACAGGCTCCACTACACATGTAGCATTTATCACACGAGAGACATATAAATTAAAATAGTAAAAGTCAATCTTAAAAGAAAAACCATTATGAAATTAAATACATATATATTCAAACTAAACCCATTTTACTGTTGTATATGAACTTGTATGAAACAGAAAACTAGTATTTTTTAATATAAACTTGAACTGAGATACTCAATTATTAAAGACATTTATTATAAATATTTGAGACATAAAATGTGCTGGGTAATTGAATTATATGATCAATCTCCAATAAGCAATAGATTAAAGAACATTTTGCTGTGGGATAATCCTTTTCTACACTATGAATATGTATTACTCTCATTGGTTAATTAAAAGCTGACAGGCTGGTAGCTGGGCAGGAAGTTAGCTGGGTAAGCCAAAGAGAGAATGATGGGAAGAAGGGTAGAGTCAGGGGAGTTGCAAGCCAGCGACTGAACAAGTAGGGCATGTAAAAACTGAGGTAACAAGCCATGAGCCCTGTGGCAATACAATTAACATAAATGGGTTAATTTAAATGTAAGAGTTAGCTAGTAACAAACCTGAGCTATTGGCCAATCATTTATAAGTAATATTAAGCCTCTGAGTCAATTATTTGGGAAGCAGCTGACAGGTATTTGGGAACAGACGGTGGGAGAGAATCGTCCCATTACAACATTTGTTTGGAAGTAGCAATTTATATGTACCCTTCTTATTAACTCAAGAGTATTTGGAAGCTCAACCAAGGAGATCGTGTTTACTTACAATAAACCTGTCTTTTATCCTGCCTGCAACTGTCATTTTCCAAGACGCACTTTTCTGTGGGAAGATTCACTAGTTTTTATAAGCAGCATAGATCACAGACATCCAGAATTATATTTATGTGCATGGAGTTGGTATGTAGGAGTAGCAACAATGAAAAGGTCATAGAATACTTAATCAAAGCCCTGCTTGGCAAAGCCCTCATGAGTTAAGTGCATTTGTTGCTCTGAACTGTATATGTTCTAATCATATACACTGAAGTAAGTGATTAGAAAGCCATGACTGCTTAGAAGTTTAAGTGTCCATTTACAAGCCTTACCAAATATGTTTACTTACCAAGGAACAGTAAGTGTACTGCATCTAAGAATATTGCCAGAGTTAGTTGTAGATACTCCTGCTAGTAAGGAAACTCATTCACAAAGAAAGAGATGGTACTATATTTGAGTATAAGTCCCAGATGTGAAGCTATTCCTGTTCTTGAGTAAATGTATGATTCAAAAGGTGAATATAAAATCATTAAAGAGAATCTGATATTTTAGGACTAAGTATAAGGATATAATATTTGGAGGGAATCTTACAGTTTTGAGGAGTATAAGGATGTATGTAGTATTTGGATGCGTTACTCTAATATGACGGTCTTCAATCCTAACATAACATTTTTCTACAATAGATTTTAAAAGGTTCACTTGATTTATTTTTCTTTCTTTGACTTTACATTGTCTTGTGAATTGGTTTCCCACAGAGTTATTTTAACTTTCCTGTGTATGTTAGAGCATATCATATCTTTGTATAACCCATCAATCTGGATGTTTCAGCATGGTTTAGATTTGCCACAAGGACATACAATACAGTGTAAAATGATGAAGAGTTGGCAGCTCTACTAAATTGTACATTCCCCAAGAACCAAGACCCTGTACTATATTTCCTAAAAAAGGATCTTTGGTACGTGCTTTGGTTTTTGCTGCTTTTATTTGGGCTAGAAGATGAGTCCAGTCCTGTTGTGCCATCTGTCTGTTTAGTTGTCTTTGGAAATAATACCTTCAGCTTAAGAAGATTTTTCTGCATTTTATTCCTAAATAAATTACGTATATTCTAAGGATATCATAATGCCTTATTCTTTGCAATTTTATACAGTCTCTACTAAGTTTATGAAGTTTAAAATCTCTGTGTTTTAGAGCTATTCACCCCAAGCTAATTTCTGCTCAACAGGTGTTTGAACATGTATGTGGAACTATGTTTATATATTGACATCCTTCCCTTTTGACAGAAAATATTACAAACTGTGTTCATGCTTTCTTAAGGACGTTTAAGAGCACTGAATATATGAAGGACCACTGTTATTAATTCTCATTTATATAATGGATATATTCTCTTATTTAATAAACTAGTCCTCAATGAAATCCAGACAACTTTGAAAACAATATCTCACTAATTACAGAATAATTGATAACAAATACTATGTGTATCTTACTGGGATACAATGGTGATGGTCTAGGTCAGGGCATGATTTACTGCCTCAGAGAATAAGAGGTAAGTACGAGTAGACCTGGTATTGACCAAAGATGCCAGGTTTCCTATCAGTAATGTGAAAGAACATATAATGTTGCATAATATTGTATGTGAAAACAAAACACATAAATTTAACCTATTAATAAAATTTAGTTACTTCAGTAAAGAAAGAAGCAAAAAAAATATGCTAGAGATATTTAACACTGAAGTGGTAACTGCAGAGATATTTGTATCCATAGTTCTTTCATCTTTGCAGCATAAGATGTCTAATTACAACTAAAAGGCAACAGGGAGAAATGAGGTCCAACCAGTTCTGAAGACTTACCCCACTACTACTGACACAGGAATGCATAGCTTTTAACTAATGTGGTATAAATTATATATGCAGTATGCATATATATGACATGACAGAATTCTAAAAGTACATCATAGTATATTATATATGAGCGATTTAGGTAGTCAGCTGGAGTTTGCAGTTAGTGGAGTCCTGCATAGAGCAGAACATCATTTCAGGTGAGGCTGAAAAGAAGGAAAAATAATAATATAAAAGTAACATTGGTGCAGGCCACAAAAATATATGAAGTAGGAATTCAGCTGATTATGACAAAGCTATACCTCAAAGAGTTAAGAACTTTTCCAGAGGTTGAGGCCAAGGCTCAAAGAGTCTTGGTGATATTGGCTTTTGATTATTAGCCGTTTTCTACTATGAATTTCTCATGTGCTATTGTAGCTTTTCCATCATTCAATGGACACAATTTCTCCTATAAAATTAAAGTATTTGTATAACTTTCTCCAACTGTGTTCCAACAGATGCAGTCAAAATCCCTAATATCAGGCCTTTCTGTAATTATCGTCATTAGCAACATCCGGCCAGGACCATCCCCAGATGAAGGAAAGTATCTTATCTGAGATATTTCCCAGAATCTCTAAGAACAGACTTAAGCATCCAGACTATCTCTTTGAGAAGGCCTGACAGATGTGCTAATTAAGCTTAACTTTCTCCTTTCCAAAGTCTTATCTCTAGTTTAAGATCCACCCTTAAAAATTAACTCAAAACTAAAGGGTTTCTACTGACAGGTACATCAAGCTGTGACTCGGCCACCTACTGCACTTCCCTGGTCTGCCAGAAAAGGACAGTAAGCCAAGATAGCTTGGACAGATAAGGGACCAAAGGAAAATATGGCAGTTTTATTTTCACTCATCACTGGTGGACTCCCAACACTTTACCTAACCACTTCTAAGAATATAGTTTGAGCACATAAAATCCCCTTTGCTTAGACATTAACAGAACTTATCCCTTAGGTGATTCATTTCCCATTAGTCACTTCCCTTTGGGGTTGCAGATGGTGGCTGACAATTACTGCTCTTGTGTGTAGATCGTACTGCCCTTCCTTTTGACCCTGAGGGAATTCAAGCCTGGTGACCTTGCTTTAACCGGAGCATTGCCATTGCATAGGTGTCCAACTGTAAACCTCAGAGACTTGAGGAGAAGTAGATTGAAGGAGAACTAGATCGGAGGACTAGAAGAGAGAACTGGAAGGACAAGATGGAAGATGGGGAAGAGCAAGATGAGCAAGAACTAGATGAGAAAGGAGGGGATGAGAGAGGAGTTAATATGGGCAAGAACTAGATGGATGGAAACCTAGATAGGGCAGAACTAGATGAAGGAATTAAGATAGAACTTAGAGGGAACAGTAGAACAATGTAGAAAGAAATCAGGCAAGAAAGGAGCTAAGTAAGAGAGCAGAATAGAAGCTGTATATAGAGAGAACTGACTCAGAAGAATAAAGTGAATGGACTAAAGAGTTTTATGTACATAGATTCATTTCATGTATTCTGAGATTAGATTATCAACTGGTTGTAGATTCTTCCACGGACCCTGGGAGAGGACTATAGAGGGGCAGGACCCCAACAGTCCTCATGATATTTTCAAATCATAGTCCTAAAAACATTCAGCAGAAACCAACTGAGAAACTTGAGTCAGTTAGCTAGAGTTCCTAGTTGAGCTTTCTCTCCATGAATGAGTTTCCCATGGGAGAACTTCCAACTTCTGTTTCCCACAATAGACTTTTTTATATCATAAGATAGATAAGCAACTTTAACGTATGTTGGAAACGGTTTAGTTTCTAGCCATTTTCAAGGGCTCAATGTTTTTATTTGGGGGCTGTCTTGTACTTCTTTTACTTCTCTGTCCCACAGTTAGGGTGACCATCCCATCCCCAGGCAAGAAATCTAGGGGACACTTGACATAAACATTCTTGGATCTGAATGGGCCCAGGAGACAATGTTACTTTCAGAGCCAGGTTCTCAATGAGCTCAAACAGCACATGACAATTCATGCATGTAATGTATATTACATAGACATACCTTGAACCATAATGATGAAAAACCATAGAACTGCACTCTCCAGCAGGTATAGATTTTGTTTTAATTCAGCACCCCATTCAGTTCCCTACAAAGCTCGAAAGGAAACATATGACTAAATGTTATCACTGAACAATGTGGCTTCTCCATGGTCACTGATGTCACCAACCCTGTAAGTGTTTCAGTCTTAGTTTTTAAAAGTCTGAGGAAAGCCGAGGACATAGCTCAGTGGTTCAGAACACTGAGAAAACACAAGGCCCTAAATTAAAATTCTCAACATCCATGTAAAATTCTTAGCATAGAAACTTAAAGGCTTCTAATTCCAGTACGGTGGGGACCAAAACAGGATAGATGGAGCTTGTTGGCTGCCAGCCTAGCTCCAGGTTAAGTGGGAGATCTTATCTCAAATGAATAAGGGACAATGTGAAAGAACAGGACATGAATCCTCCTCCTCTGGGTTACAGACATATGTGCATGGGCACATTCACACTCACACACCAGTATTCCCATATATCATAGACATATTGATATATACATATAGAGATAGGGTAATGTGCGCCTCTCATTTCAGCAATTTTTACAAAAGTGTCTATTATTGTAGCCATAAGTTTTCTCAAGTTCCGAGTTCCTCTTGTCCTGCCTAGCCCTGCCTGGCCCGATGGTCCCACAGTCACTTGTAAAATAAAATAATCACTCAAAGGCTAGATATTATTTACAAACTGTATGGCCTATGGCAAGCTGTAGTCTCTCCAGACTCTACCTTTCTCTTTCCTGTCTCTTTCCTATGTATTTCCCATAGGGCAAAGTAGCTTGTTTATTAACTAATGGAAACAACATATATTCACAGCATACAGAAAGACATCCCCCAGCACTTCTCCTTTTCTATCTAATCAAAAAGGAAGATTTTAGCTCTAATATAGTAAAATTATATATAACAAACAGTTATGGAGCAATAATTACAGTTACAATATCAGTCTATTTGTATTTGGCAAAATTAAAGAAAGTATTTTATCATCTATCTTATATTTGAGTCTAAAGTTTCATATCTAATTTATCTTTTATGATAACCAAGGAAAATTATAATCATGACTATCTAGTCTTCAACTACATCAAAGACCCCAGAAGGATATAATATTACCTAAATAAACAGGAAATGCATTGTAAGTAAATTCCTAAAATCTACAAGAGGTGAGAGCTCATCAACCAGCATGACCTTTCAATTTAAATTAACTTATACAACTAATAATTGCTTTTCATTTGGTCAGATATAACTTGCCAAAAGGGAACCTCCTCAAAGTTAGGGTTGGGGAAGAGTTTTTGCTTTTGTCTTTCAGGAGAATGAAGTCTAAGGAATCTGAAGAACACTGGACAAATGAGACATCTGAAGAAAAAGGACAAATCAACCAGAAAAAAAAAAATGTTCCAAGAAAAAGAGTAAATTTGTCTATTGGTATATCATATATCTAACAGTATAAAATTTCATGTCTTCCTAAATGTTTGTTTCTGATGTTCTCTACAGACACTTAACACAAATGGTCTTTATGTAGTCCCAGTTCAACTAAAAATTAAAGCTTGCTTTGGAGTTGGAGCGTGGCTCTCTCCTTTTCTAAACCTACAATCTGGAAAACCAAAGGACACTGTGGGACCATGTCTTAGTTCAAAATAAAGTCCAGTCTTCCTTCTTATTCTTTTGGATAGATTCTTCACATGATTCACCAATCTAATTGCTAATCTTTTCCAAAAATGCTTTCACAGTCAACACATCTACACATAACTTCTTGTCCTCCAGATGTCTGGATGTGCGCTACTCCAGTCAATTCTATATTTAAAATTGATCATCTATTTGCCTATGGATAAAGGCCAGAGAATTTATAACATATATTATAAAATAATGACTAGATATAAAAATCACTAGTTATTTTAATCTAGCTTATTTGCACCTTACCATTGTAATGATTTATTATTTATCTGAAAGATAGCACTCAAGGTATGAGATTTAAATTTCTTTTCCTGGTTTAAATGACTGTTTACCCCATCAAGCCTTTTAAATTTCAAAACGGAGCAACTTGCTCTCAACAGGAAAAATTATTTATCCTATCTTCTAGACAAACACAGGAATATTATATATATATATATATATATATATATATATATATATATATATTCTTCT
>CABHPH010083141.1:0-19888 GCA_902168325.1 Peromyscus nudipes | reverse complement strand
ATATATATATATATATATATTCTTCTGAATGGTGAAGAACACTGAAAGATTACATCTTCAATGCTACCAAGGAGGTCACAGGGTTATAATTACCTCAGTGATACCCAGATACATAGCTGGAGTGACATTGTGGCTATGTCCCTCAAACCTTATTTTCCACGTCCCCCACCATATTCAGCCATCATCTCACCTTCTACTTGATATTGGAACAATAGAGGCCTCTGGTGTGATCCAGCTGCTACATTTGAGAGAGAAGACCAGTACACAGAAAACATCACTGTTCTGAGTCCAGCCACTCAACTGGATAAGGGCTAGTTTTCATACTTCCTGAATTTTACCCAACACACTCTATATTCGGTTTCTCTTCCTGTCTTTTCTCTGACTCACACTTAGGCTAGTTGCTATCAAAAACTGGGAGCGCGAACAATTTGGAGGATAAACACCTTTCTTTATTTGCCTTGGCGAAGGGAATCCTGGGATGGGTATAAAGCCGCATACAATGCTATCTGGAGGATGGGGTTTTGTTCTTTGTCTGAAGGTTTAGCAAATATCATTGTGCTGTCTTCGCTGAATGACTTTTCTCCCTATCCATTCTTTGACTCTTTGGAGAGTAAGATTGAGGTCCAAGTCTCAAACATAAAGACATGAGCTATTATTGAGCTATGCTCTAACTATAAACAAAATTTCCTTTCTTTTCTCACTTTTTTTTATTTCTACTTGTCTTGCTTCTGTCTTAGCCATAGTGATGTTTAAACCCCGTAAAGATGATATATGATCCTAGGAATGGGACTTTTTCATCTAAGCCAGAAAATATCCAAATGGTATGTATCTTTTGGTATCCAAGATAAATTTTGGGAACTTAAAATTGATTTTTATATAGTCTATACTATTTAAATGACAACCTTTTCTCTCAGCCCACTGCCCAGTCTCAGTCTACATTTGTTCCCAGGGTTGGTTCATCCAGTAAAGGCCACATGACACAATATGCTACAGGAAGAAAGGATTCGTAGCTGATCCAATAAGGAACAACAGGAAAACAACTGGCAAAATGCACAGTGCATTGTTTACGCTGCTGCATTTTTATTGGAATTAGCTATTTTGCTGGTTTGAGTATAAAGAGAAAGAATAACCATAGACAGAGACAGAGGGAGTGAGACACTACAAACAGCGAGGGTCATATTTACTAGGAGATTCACAAAATCAGAAGAGCATTGTTTAAAACCACAATGAATGGAGATTTCAGTATCATTGCAGGCTCTGAATTGGGGTAAAATATCAGTGCCATCAAAATGACTTAATTCTCATTTTTTTAACCTAACTTCCTTCAACTGCATAGTGCCACTATGAACAAGGTGTTCTTTCTGAAAGTTGCAATGTTTTTCTGTAGTATTACATCTCTGAGTCCCTGTTGTCTCAGGTATGTTAAGTCCCTTAACATGGCATTCGAAGCCTTTCTACTCTTGGGGGAAAATATTAAGTTACTAACATACTACCTCACATTCCTAAAAGTGTTTTATTTATTCATATTTTTCCTTTCACTGAGTAGTTCCCTCTGCCACCTGGCAAAATGGATATTCAATTTTCTATTATTAACTACTTTTTCCTAAAGGTTGATAAAAATATTCAGCCTTCTAACATTTAAAATGCATCGTTCCTTTCATTCACCCATTTTTTACTGCTCTACCTTGTATGTGTGGCTTTAGCCCTAGAGAGTAAAGGCAACTTACCAAATACTTGCAGGAAATGTCTGTACTTTAACAAAAACATCAAAAATAGGTAGAGTGAAAGACAATTCATGCCAAAGGTTATATTGTAACCAAACAAAACACCTGTTAAAAAAAATTCTCTTTAAAACATTGTTTCAATTTTAAAGCAGTCAAACAAAACGCACCCAAGGAACTTGTGGTCCTCTCTCTATAGTCGCAGGATGATCCTTTAGAAGAAAATAAGTGTCCATTGTTAAGCTTTGTCCATCAGAGTAAAATAACTTAAATTGGAAGTGGAAGGCAATTGTCCATGCAAAACTGTGTGGTAAGACACATTCCATCTTGTTAGAGCACATGGTCTTCTATGTGTGGTTCATACTCTTAAAGACCCAAAGAAAACCAGTAACACAAAGTCTTCCCGAGCAACAAGCTGAACATGAACACAAGGTATAGAGACCTGTAGAGTTGTCTTGTCATTCAGGTGCCTTTCCCATAGTTTTGTCTTTTACGATGCTTGAAAAAAATGTGATTTTTCAGAACTAAAAATCTTCCCCCATTGTTTATTTCGCAGTTTATGAACTGATTAGAATTGGCTTATAAGTGAGACCTTTCAGAGTCTGTGTAAGCTGGTTGTGTAGGTGTGCTTTCAGCAGATGTCTTCTGATGGACCACAAATATTTATCTCCAAATGAAAATGTTCTCATGGTTGCATCCAAGCCCTTGCCTATAGGAATCATAAATTTAATATTCTCAGAATTAAATCTGTCATTTCTCCCTGCATTGTCAGAAACAAAGACATTACTTTTCCATGTGATTCATCTAGCTGCCCTGTGCAGAGACTTGTTGATCACACTAAATGATTCCAGTTTTCTCTGCCTCCATATGTAATAGATTACACAGTCACATGTCATATACATAGTCACATACATAGCCACTTGTTATCTTAATTGTTATATGTAAAGGGTAGAGGACATTTTGAAAGATTCTTAGAGAAGAACATAATTTGAAATGATTATCAGGGACTCCACTCTCATTATTTAAGCATGGCTTTCCTAAAAAGATCTACGTTTTCATGACTACAGTTCTCATTTTTGTCTATCAGCTCACTACTCCCATCACATTTGTGGCTCAGGGTATATAGCATTTCTTATAGGAAGTCGTCTCTGATACCCATAGCCTGGGCTTAAAATTTCTCTGTCTCATGCCATTTCCTTATCATTGTAGTTATTGGTTACTTTGCCATGTTTCAGAGATGCAGGATCTCTGATTTTGTTCTATTTGCTCCCTGACTTCCAACACACCTGATGTAACAGACAGATCCTTAGTAAAAATCTCTGACCAATAAAGAAAAGAATGCTGAGGCCACAGACAGAACCAGATGCTTAAGTCTTAAAGTCTCTTTTTTGTCCAAAGGTATCCACATTTCAACCCTGTATGGGTTAACCATTTGGTTAATTATGCCTAGCCAGTAAGCCCATCCATTTCTTCTCCTGAAACAGACTATAAAGGAGATTGATACTGTGATATACCTCATACATCTGCTATTTGCATCCAGTGGTAGATGTCTCAGCCCCACTCACATATAAAAGACCAGAATTTTGTGCTCCTATAATTTGCTTGATATTGAATTCATAAACCTGAAGTGGTACAATAACTCTAAAATAAGCTTTTTATATCATGGAAGAAGTCCACAGCAAACTTTGGAAAATACTTCTGAATAGGAGGCTTCATGGAGACTAGTGATAAGATTTATGAACCACTCCAGATATGGTGATATATATCTTTAATGGGGGCACACTCGAGATAAGGGCAAGCAGATCTCATATAGTGAGTGTCAAGCCAGCTAGGCCTATATAGTGAGCCTGTGTGTTAGAAAGTATTAACTAAGTATTTGTTAATGATCATCCATAAAAGAGTCGGTAGGTAAAGTCAATTTTGTAAAAGGAAATAGATGAAACTCATAACTCATTTTTGAATCCAGGTGTGTCACAAGTAGGCCATCTCATGCAAATTATGTTACCCACTGACAGCAGTTTAAACAAATTAATACAAGCCAGCCTGCTCTCATTTCTCTTGCATTACTTCTTGTTTTATTGATTCTATCCAGGTACCAAGCTACTACATGACCCATATCTCTGGCATCTCTTAGAAACCTTGGAGCTCTGGTCCCATGCCAGGCTGTTACTCCTCCAAGCAGAAGACTCATGGCTACATGGTAAGGCTCATGGAAACCATCTTCCCTCCTTCTCAGTGTGTGTGCAAGGCCTAGGATGTATCTTGCCTAATTCCAATAGAATTTCTTGCAAGGGAGTGAGGACAACATGGTGAAAAAGCAGAATTTAGTTGTTGGTAATGGTCTCTTAAATTTAAAAATGGGAATTACAAACAGCACACTATTACATGGAGGATCTTTCTCTAGCCTTAACTCATGCTGCTGCTTCCAGTGTCTATTGTGTTGTATCATATCTGTCCCCTTGCTCAACTGTCCACCCCACCACAAAACGTTCTCTCTTTGTTGAGACAGACATCATCTTTCCCCGCTTGCATTAGGACCTATCAAGCACATGATTACAAGGGCTAGATTTTTTGAGGGTTTGTTTCTGGTAGTTGTTCATAAATATCTGTTGAATGAATAAATAAATGAGTTCCATAATTAGGGAGACCTGGATGATTGTGAATATTTGAGAACATTAGTTAAACTCTTGGATTTTGAAATGGAAATATTATTTGGAACTTTGTTTCACTAAAGAGCTAAAGAATTGAACTTATACGCTAGAACATTTCCATGATTTTATAGCTTTCTCTTTCTTTCCCCCACTTCTCCAATTGTAACACTGCTGCTGCCTGAGGTGACCATGTCTGTTCCCTCCTGAGTTTATTTGTGTTAGCTCTTCTCAGTCCCCAGGATTCCTGCCTTCCCACAAATGGTGATATGGTTTGAATGTAAGGATTTTCCATGACAGAATTCAGATGTTTACCAAAACCATCAATGTGATGGCACTAAAAGATAGAGTCGTTGGTGCTGTAGTTGGGTCATGATGGTTCCATCCTCATGAGTGATATTTTTGCCTTTATAATAGAACCTTCCTGATCCTTCCGCCTTTCCCCCCAGGTTTAGTTAGAGTAACAAGGCACTATCTCATCTATGAAATATAAACCGTCAGACATAGAGTCTGCCCAGTCTCCAGAACCATAAGAAATAGATTTATATTGCTTATAAACTATCCAATCTAAGGTATATCTTAATACTGGAAAAAAAATCAAGGCAAATACATGCCACTGTATTCCAATAAAATTGTATTTATGAATACCGAAGTTTGAGTTTCACATGTCCCAGAATGTGATTTTGCCTTGGATTTCTCTTTTTCCATTTAAACCATAAACACTATTTTTGCATGAAAGCCATACAGAACCAGGTAATGGGTCTGGATTTGCTCCTGACTACAGCTTTGTCAACTGCCTTGTAGGTCATTTAAATTCAGTCGTCAAAAAAGGAGAGTGAACATTCAGAATTCTGGAGCAGAGCATTCTAAGCAGAGGGGCTCATAATTGCAAAGATTCTGAGACAGTGGTTTGCTTGCTGTGTTTGAGAAACAGTCTGTGGACAAGGTAATGGAAGAGGCTGAGTCTGAAAGGGAATGAATGAAACAGAGACAATTTAGAACTGATGGTGGGCTGCTTAAGGACTTCAGTATTTTTTTTTTCAGAACAAGATTGTGAGTTAGAATGACTTTGAGCAGAAGAGTGAGATAGTTTATCTAGAATCACAGGTAACAACTAAAGCTTCTTATGTCAGGAAGAAAAACCTTAAAAGATTATCTTGAGCCCCAATCTGTTAAATGAGTCATGTGCTGTCTCTATCACATACACTTCTAAGATCAATGAGCATACCTGCCTATGTGGAAAGCTGCAGGTTGTCATGTGTTCCCAGACCTTGTCTGTTCTTCCTTCACCATTTTACTAATCTGATACAATAGTTCCTGCTGTTTGGTTGCATAATATATTCAACAACTTTAGCTAATTAACATCAAGGCTTTCCATCCTGAATAGTCACTTCCTGTATCTTTCCTCTTTTGGTTTTTAAATGCATTTTCTTTTAAAAATTAAAATATAGGTTGGAATTTTCCTTCTAGTGCTTTCTGTAGGGCTGGGTTTGTGGATAAGTATTGTTTAAATCTGGCTTTGTCTTGGAATGTCTTGTTCACTCCATCTATGATGATTGAAAGTTTTGCTGGGTATTAGTCTAGGCTGGCATCCATGGTCTTTTAGTGTCTGCATTACATCTGTCCAGGGACTTCTGGCTTTCATTGGGTGCTCAGCCTGGGTAAAGGGAGGAGGGGACTGGACCTGCCTCGATTGAATCTACCAGGCTGAGCTGAATCCCCAGGGGAGTCCTTGCCCTGGAGGAGATGGGAGTGGAGGGTAGGCTGGGCGGAGGGTCGAGGGGAGGGCGGGAGGAGGGAGGACAGGGGAATCTGTCACTGATATGTAAAATTAAATTAAATTATAAAATAAAAAATTAAAATATAACTACATCATTTCCTTCCTTCACTTTCATATATTCCCTCTCAAATCCATGGCCTCTTTTCCTTTAATTGTTATTGTTGTGCACACACACACACACACACACACACACACACACACACACACGCATAAATGCATGAATACAACCTACTGAGTCCATTCAAGGTTGCTTGTATATGTAATTTTAGGGCTTACCACTTGGAATTAAATAATCGGTTACAAATCTTGTCCTCATTCCCTCTCCTAGCAGTTCTTAGTTGTCTAGTAGGTTTTTCTCTACAGATGGTCCCTGTGAAATTCTCCCCTTTGTTTTTTGTTTTTGTTGTTGCTTTTTTCATTTAACAGATCAGTCAATATATAACTTTGTTACATGCGCAAAAAGATACTAAAATCAAAAACTGCTGTGGCAATATGGCCATCAATGCAAAATATATTTCTTTAAATTTATATAACATTAGATGGACTTAAAAAAAAAATCTCTAAAATTTTCACAGAAGAAACCTAAGGTACAAGACCTTCATCAGCTGGAACTCCAGGCTGCTTGTAACTTGAGCTGCACACACTGAAACTGTTAAACCACTACAAATCCTTAAAATTATACTTAAGATTATAACCACAGTTATGGTACAGTTGTTACCAAAACATACATAGGCGCATGTAGAGCTGAAAGAAAAACCAAAGCTTCCAAAGGTTCCGTGCTGAGCTTAAAGCTGCTGTTCTTTCTGGCTCTTTCTGTGCATTGTAGGGAAGAGGAGGGAGGCTTTGAGCTGAGCTACAGTGATGACTAATGAAATTTTCATTCTTTTCAGTAAGAAGGGCTTTAACAATTAGGCTGTGTTATCATGAAATGTTCATTTGTTCAAAGTCTGATTCCTGGCCCATCAATACTTCTTTGTGAGAGGTACGTCCCTAAAACATGCCTTTGTGTGAAGCGGAATGCAAACAGAGGCGTTTAGTCAAGGAGTCAGTGAAACGAACAATGGGGCTTCAGAAAAGCAAAAAAATCAAGATACATATACATACATACATACATACATACATATATATATATGTATAATATTTTATCACCATGTACTGTTCATTACCTGTAGAAAAAAATCACTTCAAACAATGGAAAAAAATTTCAGTTTAATAAGGTCACGGAACTGATGAAAATCCAAATTATAAGTGAAACACGTCTTATATTCTCAGTGGGAGTATAAAGGGCATGTGAAAACTACTTTCTTGTATATTTTTAAAAAATTAGATTGAAAACTCTTTGTTGCTTTTGAGCATCTCCTGCCCTCTTAGAAACATGTTAGTGTTATATTTTGATGAGAAGTGTCCACATCTTTTAGCCGATGCTTGCAGTGCAGCCCAAAGGCAGTTGAGGTCCAGCCTTACAACTGTCATCTTGTGTTTTTTACATTTCATCTTCTTTGATTAATATTTAACATTCAAGGAGAACCAACAAAATGTTGGGTACATAATAAGCTTGACTTTAGTGGATTTATATGTCCAACCAAGAGAGAAGTAACTATGAGTGTGTAAAGCATCCATGTAGTACAGAAAGGTAAATCAACATTTAAAAAAAAAAAACATAATTTGGCTCTGGTTCTATGTGTTGCCCGAGTTGTTGTACATCACCAAGAATGCCAAAGGGAAACATTGCCAGGAGTGTTATATGTATGAAGCACTGTGGAGCCTGAAGTCTCTGGAGCAGGAAGAATGAAAATAACACACCAGCAGAAGGGTGAGCAAGTGAGAAGGGTCCACAGCACCAATGATGTCTCTTTTTTCAGTCCTGTCTGGCCAGTCCACAGATTGATGGACAGCTAACACATCTTTGGTCTTCATTCTCACGTCTTCCTCATCTTGAAACCCAAATTGTACTGTGTGATGGGATGCTGGAACCACTGGGACCATTATTTTGTTTCTAGACTAAGACTCAGCATTTTCTTCATAGCTAATTCTAACAATTCCTTCTTCGCTCAGACTCCAACTTCCCAATTTAAAGATCTACAAAGGTCACCTGCTCTGGAAGAATCCTTATGCACCCACCATCTAAATCAAATGTCCGTCATTTGAATTCCTATAGTACGTTGGGCATTCTTCTTTCTTACATGATTATTTGTCATGTGGATTTCTTTTCAGATTTAGTGAGGTATAATGGATGTCCTGATCAATTTACATAGTTGCCTTTTATGTGTGAGAGATGAAGATATGTGAAGTTATTCTCCGTGATGTTTAATCTTGATAATTAACTAGAATCACCTAGGACACACACTTCTGGGCATGTCTGTGAGGGCATTTCCAGAAAGATTTCCCTGAGATGGGAAGTTCCACCCTAGAAATAGATAGCACCACCACCACACAGACTAGGGTCCCAGACAGGAAGAAAAAGAGAGAACTAGCTGAACCTCAGCATGTCTTTATCTCTGCTTCCTGATTGCAGGTGCAATCTGACCAGCTTCCTCATGCTCCACCTCCCATAACTTCCCACTGTGGGAAACTATGTCCTCTTAAACTGTAGGCTGAAATAAACCCTGACTTCCGGAAGTTGCTCTGACTTCCGGAAGTTGCTCTGACTTCCAGAAGTTGCTCTTGTTGCGCATTTTCAACAGCATTGAGTATCATCTTAGCAAATCAAGAACATATTATTATTTAGAGCCATCATGCTGTAAAATAGGTCTTGAGAATCATTCCTCTTAAGCTAGGAGGTGGTGGCGCACACCTTTAATCCCAGTACTCAGGAGGCAGAGCCAGGCGGATCTCTGTGAGTTCGAGGCCAGTCTTCTGGTCTACAGAGCAAGATCCAGGACAGGCACCAAAACTACACGGAGAAACCCTGTCTCGAAAAAATCAAAAAAAAAAAAAAAAAAAAAAAAAAGAAGAAGTAAAATCATTTGTCTTATAATTTCAAGTTTGTTTGTTTGTGAGCAACAGCTTCTCATTTTACCAACCCTCTACCTGTGGTTACTACCCCTTTACATTCCATTTCCATAAATTCAGCTTTAGAATATGACACATTTAAGTGGGATTTTATTAAGTTTGTCTCATGCTATATCTGGATTTGACACTCTTCACTTAGAATACTGCCCTCCAAGTTTGTCACTATTACATGGAAAGTGGGATTTTTTTTAAAAAAATACTTTTTAAAAGTTACTTCTCCATTTGATAAGCATTCAATGTTTTCTTTTGGTCCATCCGTCTGTCAACAGACACTTGGGTTATATTCATGTCTTGATTGCTGTGACTAATGATACAATGAATATAACAATGAAAATATCCCTTAGAGATGGAGAATTTTTTTTGTCTGTGACAAGATCTCACTCCAGCTCAGTGAGCCAAGTTGCCACTATGCAGCTCATGTTGGCCTCCAACTTGCAGCAATGCACCTGCCTCAGCTACCAAAGTATTAACAAGATAGAGATTTTATTTACTTTGAATAAATACCTAGGTTTTATTATTTTAAGCCACCTCAAATTACAGTTTTTTGTTTTTTTTAACTCTACTGATTATATAAATTTACATTCCTAGCAATAGTATACAAAGGTTCATTATTCTCTACACTCTAAACAGAAGTTGTTACTATAGTTTACTTTTTTTCTGTTGGTTTTTTGGAGACAGGGTTTCTCTGTGTAACCTTGGCTGTCCTGGAACTTGCTCTGTAGACCAGGCTGTCCTCGAATTCACAGAGACCTCCCAAGTGCTGGGAGTAAAGACTTGCACCACCACTCTCCAGATTATATTTTTCTTTTTAGAATAGCCATCCTAACAGCTTTAAGGTGATGTCTTATTGGCATTTTTATTTATATTCCTTTTGTATTTAATGTTGTGGAGTACCCTTCATAAAGCCGTTGGTCACTTGTACATTTTCAGAACCATTGCCCATTTTTGAATTTATTTATTTATTATTAATAATATTATTATTGCATATGTGTGTTTTGAGTGTGTGTGTGTGTGTGTGTATGACTTATATGTGATTATTGTATTTTCTTCAAGTCACAGAACACATATGTATATCAGAGGACAACTCTCAGGAGTCGTTGGAGGATTTTGCTGACTGATAGAGGATTCAGTCTCCCCATGGCCATGGTGTGGCAGCTTATCCCAAATAGCTCAGCAACATGGATCTCCTTCCTTCAGCCATTCTTCCTGCCTCTACCCGCCCTTATCTGGAGAATGTCTCTGGGCCTGAAGGACTGACCTTATCTGAAAGCTGTCTCGAAATCAGAGCTTGGCCCTTGACACAGATTTCTGCTCAGAAGACTTGTGCTAGGAGCCCTGCTATAGGAGCCTACTGCCACATACAAAGCCTTGGGATAGATGCATGCCACTTAACATAAATTAGGGTTTGTCCCCAGGCTCTCCAATCCTATATATTCCTTACACTCTGCAATAAAGTTGATCTGATTCACCGAAGTCTGTCTCTTGGAGGGCTGTCTCCCTTGGTACCAACAGCCATATTCAACCCTATTCCCTGCTTCTGTCCCCTTCACCCTCATGGACCAATACAGAGCCACAAGGAGTTAGCTCACTCCTTCAATGATGTCTTCCTGTTGATATAGTGACTCACATTTTGTTTATATTAAACCATTTTCATATAGCAGAAATAACTCTTACTCAAGATGTATGATCATTTATGTGATGTTGCATTTAGTTTCCTGATATTTTGTTGGGGATATTTACATATGTGTTTTATTAGGAATATTGGTCTGCGATTATTTTTTAGTAGCAGCTTCTCTGATATTGGTATCTAGGGGCTGCTGGGCTTGCAAAATGAATTTGGAAATGTTTACTTCTTTTCGTTGTTCAGATTAGCTTGAGCGTTGGCAAATACTCTCTAAATATTAGTTTGTTAGAATTTTCCATTGAAATCATTAGACCTTTGTTTGTTTGCTATAATTTATTTATTTTTGTTTCCTGATGGGAAATTTATGAGTGTTGATTTGATCTTATTTATGATTAGTGTGTTTAGATTTTCTGTTTCTTGTGGATTTTATTTTACTCTTAGGCATTTGTGAATTGTCTTTTTTTTCTAGATTATCTAATTTGAAGGTGCAGCATTATTCATGGTAATCATTTATCATTATTTTTTTTGAATTTTGTGTGTATATATGTTTGCCTGCATGGCCAAGGACCCGAATTCAGAATTGCCTGGAACTGGATCTACAGACAGTTAGCTGCCATGTGGGTGTTCAGAATTCAACAAGGGATCTCTGGAAGAACAGTCAGTGTTCTTAACTATTAAGCCTTCATCCCAGCCCCATTTGCAATTATTTTATTATTAGTTTTTATGTCTTCTTTTGTCTCTGATTTTATTTGTGTCTTCATCCTTTTTTTCTTGGCCTAGATAAAGGCATGTCAATGTTTTCACCTTCTCAAAGAAACTCTTTTTTTAATTATTATTTCTAGTCTCTCTTTCATTTACTTCTGCTCTTATCTTAGTTATTTCTATTTTTTTCCTTCTAACTTTGAGATTGGTCCTTTTTGTTTATTTGAGGTATTGTCTTATAGAAACTTTCAGTAAGTCTTATGTTGCTTAGATATGTTTTATCATTGTCTCTAGATTGAAAAACAACTCTTCTTTGATTCATTGGCTGTTTGGTAAAGTGTTGTGCGATTAAAATTTTGTGATTTTTTCCCTTCTGTTATTGATTATATACCAGTGTAACTAAAAAGGATACTAGGAATGATTTTAATCTTACTAAATTTATTGAGACCTTTTTATGGTCTATCATATCATCTATCCTTGATCATGCTCCATCAAGATTTAAGAAGGATGTATGTGCTGCCCTTGGGTAGAATTCACTCCCCACTAGTCTCTCTTATCTCTCTCTTATTTCTTCTGTTGGCTTCTCTCTTAAAAATTAAATTTAATTATTTGTCATTAAATTCCTAAATCACTCTTCACTTGAGTTACTTAAAAAACATCGTCCTTTGGTAGTGTTGTTTTGTGCCACCTCTCATTCTAATGTCGCCAGATCACAGAAATGCTATCTCTTAATCACTGAAACCAGGAAAAGATTTTGACTGACTGTTCCCTATGAATGCTTTACTGGAAAGAGCTCAGACAAACTGTGCAATAAAAACAGAAATTAAAAAAATTACCACAGTTAGAATCCTAAAATAATTTTGGAATAGGCTTTGTGGTCTAACATCTGTGGTTGTAGTAACTCCAGGAAAAATGGAAGATAATAAAACACTAATGTTTAGGTTTTATGAACACACTCACCAGATTTTGCAGTGGCAGGGGGGTTAGTTATTGACATTGACACCAATAGTTGGTCTTACATGAAATGTAGCAACAATAATAACTAGTGAATATCACTCTGCTGATAGTACCAGTTCAGCAATCATTTTGTCTTCACCAACATCCTATGGGGCACAATTTACTTTTATCTGCATTGTACTTCAAAGGAAACTGATATCCAGAGAGATTAAACAACCTAGCCACAGCAAATGAAGCATATTTTAGACCAGGCAGTTTGGCTCCAAATGAGGATTCATTTCTTCCCTATTATGTTATTACACATCACTAAAGATGTGTTTTAACAGGCACACCCATGTATATACACACAGAAAGACACAGTTTTAAAATATAACAGAAGTTCTTTAAAAACTCATTGTTTTTGTATGAATGATTTTGGAAAGATTTTGTTGAAATTCTGTTCACTGTGGAAATGTCTGCCAGTCCTCTTCATTGCCACTAAAACATCTATGGTCATAACACGCCATAGATGTTTTAAAGGGAAGGTAGGATGTATAGATGGGTACATTCTTCTCCATCTGCTTCCATGATGCAGGGTTGCAGTGATCTGTTGGAGAAGTAAGCCAAATTCCATCTTCATCGAAGTGGAGCCGGTAACTTAATATGGAAAGCTGATAAGAACAATCTGTATTTCTCTACATCCTCCAAGCTTTCTTAGCTTTGTTACAAGCTGTATTTGGTTTGATTTCGGAGAAGATGGAAAATTAAGTTGTCAAGAAAATTCTCTAGTCATCATTAGAAACTTACTCAGGAAAAAATATCCCATAGTCTGTGGTGGTATTGTGTTCCAAAATATTGTGTACCTTAATAAACTTATCTGGGGTCAGAGACAGAACAGCCACAATATTAAAGAGAGGTTAGGCAGTGGTAGCACACGCCTTTAATCCTAGCATTCCAGAGACAGAAATCCCTCTGGATCTCTGTGAGTTCAAGGCCACATGGGAAACAGCCAGGCGTGGTGACCAACGCCTTTAATCCCAGAAAGCCACACCTTTAATCCCAGGGAGTGGTGGTAGAAAGCAGAAAGGTATATAAGGCGTGAGGACCAGAAACTAGAGGCATTTGGCCTGGAGAAACATTTGGCCTGGTTAAGCATTCAGGCTTTTGAGCATTCTGGATGAGGGCTCGGGGCATCCAGTCTGAGGAAACAAGATCAGCTGAGAAGTTGGCCAGGTGAGGTTAATTGTGGTTTGTTCTGTCTCTCTGACCTTCCAGTGTTCACCCCAATACCTGGCTCAGGTTTGATTTTATTAATAAGAACTTTTAAGATTCATGCTACAATAGTCCATGGTCCTACCACAGCCAGGGTCTGTGTTGATGTCTGTAGCCCATGTTGCTACCAAGACCACACAGATACCTGGTGTCTAGGAAACAACCTGTGCCCATGCTGGTGTCTGAGGGCTGTGCAGGTCTGGGGGCATACTGATCTAAGTTGTCTGTGCTGTCACACAGTGCCATGGTGTCATCTAGGCCAGGGCTGCAGCCGATGGCCATGTCATAGTCTGTGGCCCTATCACAACCAGGGTCTGCATTGATGTCCCTGGCTCTTGCTACCACTGAGGGCCATGTAGATCTCTGGGGTCTGGTCAGTCACCTGAGACCATGTTGGTATCCAAGGGCCATGCTACCACCGGGGCCAAACTAATCTGGGTGGCCTGTGCTGCCACCTGGGGCCATGGTGACATCCAGGGCCCAAGCTGCTGCCTAGGGCCATGTCTGTGTCCATGATCCTGCCGCATCTGGGGTCTGCATTGATGTCCATAGCCCATGTTACCACAAAAGGTCATAAGAACTATGTGTGTTGAAGTCCAAGGGCTGTGCTGACCAGGCCCTATCCTTCACTGGCCCTGGGATAGCTGGCCCTGCCCCTCGCTGGACACTGCAGCAAGAGAGATGCCCCCAACACACACTCCAAAGAGATGGCTGCATCTCTCATCATGTACATGGGAGAGTTAGCCCCAATGGCATGGGCCTAGGAGAGCTGTCTAAACCTCTTGCCTGGGGGTGTGATCCCAGTAACCCAGACTGACCATCTCAGCTACCACCCAGACCCACATCCTGGGTGGTCCACCCTAACATCTACCCTATCTGTGACCTGCTGGAGCATGTGAAAGAACTGGTCCTGCCGAACAATAACCACAAGATCTCTGTGATAATGGGCAACAGCAAGGTATCTGGGAGCGTTTCAGTGAGGATCCAGTAATGACAGGTGTGCCAGAGTTCTTGAATCAGACCAATGACTCATTGCAATGAACATTTGTGAGTGGGACCGATCGGATAAAAATGAATAATGTGTGACACGCTGCAGCTCCATATGCCACTAGGTCAAATAAAGAGGTGTTGGAAAGATGGAGGAGGGAGGTGGTTTGTTTGCTTGCTTTGTTTTGTTTTTAATTAATTTTAGAGGGTTTCCTTTTGGGGAAGGGATGCTACAGTGGTGAGGGGTGGATATGGAGGGATGTGGAGGTGAGCAGGATTGGGGTTTATGATGTGAAATTCCCAAAGAATTAATAAAGAATTATGTTATAAAAAATCTCATAAATAAAACACAGTTAAAATACCAATTTGCTACATTATTTAAAAGAAGACAGAAACTTCCACCAGAACCTCCACTCACATTAATGGTAATTTTGTATAAATTAGAAAAAATAAATTCTATTACAAGTTTCTACCCTCCTAAAATTGTTCTAATAAGTATTAGAATCTTTAATGACCATGATGGGAACATTTAGACAATACTCAACTGGCACCACACGTAGCTCCTCTGCCTGATTTTACCTTTTGTCAATCTGTTTCTTTGCTAAGAAATTTTTTTCTAAGAAAAAATTCTTAGAATTTTCTCCCCTTACTGCTTTGGCAAATGCATACTTCTTTTCAAATCCCAACTAACTACTCACCCATTCAGAAGCCATTTTCTGACTTTATTATAACATCGATCCACCTATCTATGTTTCTTTCTACTTTGTTTCAAATTTGTCTTTTTCCAGTTCTTCTGTTATTCTCCCTAAATTACATTAGAAAAAATTATCTTTAATAGTTTTCTTGGGATCAGTTCCTAACAGAGCACTGAGCTCAAAACGGAGAGAATGATGTTTAGGGAAGGAATGTATGGAAAAGATCATTCAATATTTTATGTCACATACATCCTGATTTTGAGCTTATATTCTTGATTCAGTGTATAATATATTTAATATATAGCATGATAGTTAGATGTTAGTCCTATATTGAATAAGATGTATGATTAAAATGTACATGCTAGACAAGTGTTCTCCCACTGAGCCATATCTCCAAACAAAAAGATGCTTAAGAATACTAATCCTAAGTCTAAGATCCAGAGTTTGAATTTTAATAAGCACACAATTTAGTTACCCATTTTTACTTACATAGACAATAAGTTATAACTTACATTGAAATTTTGACAAAGAAAAGTAAAGATGGAAGTAGAAGTAATGATATAAATTCTAGTACTCCAATCAATTGTCAGATGCTAGCATGGCACTTTCAAAAGTACAGCTGTTTATCCATCAGTCCCCTTTCATTTTTTCCCATTATTCCCTGCAGAAAGAGCCCTGTGTCCTATAACAGTAATGAGCACTGCTTCAGAAGCTATTCCGAGCACTCTAGTCTAGATCTGATTACTAGATTTAGACTCGTCTTCCTAACTCACTCAAATTTAATCTTTAAAAATCAGATTTTTTTTTATGCATATATGTCTGTGTGTGTGATGTATGTCCTCATATGTGTCTATATCCATGGAGATCAGAATAGCACATCAGATCCCCAGGAGCTGGAGTTACCAGCAGTTCTGACCTACCTGATGTGGGTACACAGAATCAAATTCTGGTCCTCTGAAAGAAGAGTAACCATTCTGGACCAAGACGGCATTTCTCCACCCTCTCCAAATTTTTATATTAACAATACTAACTTCAAGTTAGCTTTGACTGACATACCTTCCTCTTTTTACCACTTGTAATTCTCAAGAATAAATACAGCATCTGCTGAAAACGCAACAATTTGAGGAAAGGATGAACTGGCCAGGGCCTACAGGCCCCTCCCCACCAGAAGTATTTTCACCAGTATGAACTGCGACTCGTACAAAACCCATGACAGTCTGCTTCCCAGGGTCTCCAGGCTACAGACACAACTCACACGTGCTCAAGGCAGCTTCTCAGAGCTCTGGAGAACAGATTCAACAGATGTTTGAGTCTTGGTCCCTGTTACCTCCCTGAATTGCCTATAACTTATTCTATTTATGAGGTTCTGCTTTCCACGACTCCACCATGTCAGCAGCCACTGTAAAATGAACTGTCTTTATAATTACCACATCTTTTGTTTTATATAAACCCTATCTCAGTGATATGATATGTGCATTTACAAAAGACTTGATTGATGGAACCTATTTTCTTGATTAAGGCTGTATCCCTAACCTTTTTTTTTTAAACAGATATTTCTGTTTATAGTTATTTCTGACCTGTAAAACAAATTCTTTACAATATCAAAAGAAAACAGTTCTTCACAAATAACTTATTCTTCTCTGCCCATTCTCGTCCCTAAATGGATCCAGGTACTTCCTTGAATTATAAGATAATGAATGAGTCTTTCTTTTCTGACTCTTTCAACTTGATATTCAATATGACCCCTAGCCAGGATTCCCATAGACTTACTGAAAGAGCTCTCGAGTCACAGGATCTTCTTTCTGTGCAGAACTTTGGAAGGATCTCTTGGGAGCCAGTGGAGCTTTACTCTCCCTGAAGCTGATTTAAGATGAGTGATGGTGATGCCATCACAGACACACCTTAAGGAAGTCAGGTGGCTCTCCCAGAAGAGGAACCCAGTGCAATTCTAGATGAAATACTAGTCTATGTGGTTAGACTTAAGGGATAAGGAAAGGCATCCCCACTCAAATGTTTCCTTACCAACTTGTCCATCCAGCTAGCCCCACCTGCCTAAAATCCTGCTTGTAACTATTATTATTTTGAACTATCAATCAATCTTCATTTGTGACTTTTGAAGCCTTTAAAAACCCACAATAACAAATGATGCAACCTTTAAAATGAGCCATCTTTTGCTTGAGAATCCTTTTGAATCATAATAGCTCACTGTAGCCTCTATCTGGTAATTCATTCTGAGGCCAATGTGATAAAAAGTGAAGAGAAAAGGTGGGAATTGAAAACCATCCAGATAGTTCTCTTCTCCCCCTAAAATTTTGCTTAGAATCTTTTCCAAGGTTTCTAGAGCATCTTGAAATACAACAAAACTATAGGTTTTTCCTGCTGAACTTCAAGTCTCCCGGTAGGCACATCCTTGTATATACAATACAGATTTCCAACTACAAAGATTCTGAATTTTCAGAAGTCATGTGAGTTCAGGAGCAATGTGGCCCTATTGTCCATAGGAATGTGGACTCTCCAAAGAGGCTGGAACACACTTTGAATAATGAAAACATTTAAAAAGTAATTTATACTATTTGAAGGAATTTTTTAAATAATACTTTGGGATCATCAATGTGTCTTCCAGTCCTCATCAGAGAAGCTTCCCCTACAGTACACGTCAATTAACAGAGATCCACAACTGTTCAACATGAAGAGAAGAAATTTTAGAGTGCTCAGCCATAAATGCTATATCCATATCACACATCTCCTGAAACTGAGGAATGTTTGTGGAAGAGGAAACAGGAAAATTGTAAGATCCAGAACATGTGTGTCAACATTGAAGAAACAATGCTTTCTAGACACAACAGGACAGGGCAGTTACACACAGAAACCCAAAGTCATTGTGACAACATATATAAGACCAAGCTGAAGATAACAAAAACCTCAGCATTTTCAAAGGGGTGAAAACGAGATGAAACCCTAGCACTGGCTGAGATACCATCAGCATCTGATAGCTGCTGGAAGAGGAAGAGTCAGTGATCTTTAATGATCTGACCATCTGGTAGATTGAGCACACTCCAGGTAAGGCCCCACATCCAAGACTAGTTGAGCAACACAAACTAGATTGGTTTGGGGTGGGGGTATATATAAAGAAAAGTCAAAGTTGGGTGAGTGATGAAGGGAGGAGTAGAGAATGCATATGGAAGGAGTTGAAAGACAAAGGTGAGTATGATCAAGATACATTGTATGAAAATCTCATAGAATTAATAAAACAGCATTTAAAATACCTGAGGCTATTATATACTTTAAAAAGTTTCTATATGTTATGAAAATGTATTAAAATAGATAAGCAATAAACATGCAATTCTAAAATTCCTTCCCAAGGGGAGATATAAGCAGTCTAACTCTCCTCCTAAGGTTCCCCATGACAAATTGTGGCAATATTCTGCTGAAAGATTACTCAGGGGAACCAATGAGATTAGAGTATAGATGAGGAGTGGTTTATTATGGGTGCACTCCCTGTCATAGACCAAACCTGGAAAGCCTTTACCCAGCAAGGATGATGGCTTTCACTTAGCAACACAGATAGAAGCCCCATCTCCTAATCTTTCCTGGCATATGTATTCTCCCCCATCATCCAGGCCATGTACAGTTAAGGCAGGATTGTGTGCTACTGGTGGTAGGGAGTGGCTGGATACTCAAGTGAGAGTATACTCACTCCATTAGAAGATGTAAAGAGTTAACAAAACCAGCTGGGATGATCATTTTGCAAAAGGGCACAGCTGAAGTGGAGATGGTTATTGCTTAGCTGAGAGGACAGTCACTCACAAGACTCCATTCAGTGAAGGGAAATTGGTTAATTCAGAGAAAATCACATGACTTCATAGCTTACAAAGAGTAAAATCTAGCAGAGGGTTATTACTATGGTGAAATGTGTCCACCAATCACTATGTATTTGCCATTTGTAATAGAAAGATTTAATGTCTGAGTGTACCTCCCTTTCCTTGACGATCTAGCATAAAAATATTCTAGAATGGTATTAAACTATTCTCCTTTGAAAGAGTAGATTAACTATTTTTTAAGGAAAATACGTTTTCTGCCAGTGAGATGGCCCAGTAGGTACAAGCACTTGTTTCCAAGCTTGATAACCTAAGTCCAATCCCTGGGAACTACATGGTGGGAACAGAGAACTGACTTTCATATGCTGTCCTTTAACATACACACACACACACACACACAGAGAGAGAGAGAGAGAGAGAGAGAGAGAGAGAGAGAGAGAGAGAGAAATAAATGTAATAAAGCAATAAAAACAGGAATAACTCCTTTAGTATACTACAGAGCGAACACAAGGAGTAGGTAAGATGCTTCAATGGATAAAAGCAATTGCTGTGAAATCTAGTAACCTGAGTTTTGATCCCCAGATGACACAGTGGAAGGAGAGAAACAACTCCTGAAAGTTTTCCTTTGACCTACACACACAAACACACACACAAACACACACACACACACACACACACACACACACACACACA
>CABHPH010083138.1:0-12584 GCA_902168325.1 Peromyscus nudipes | reverse complement strand
TAAGCAAGAGAAGGACCTGTATGATAAGAACTTTAAATCTTTAAAGAAAGAAATTGAAGAAGATATCAGAAAATGTAAAGATCTCCCATGCTCATGGATAAGTAGGATTAACATTTTTACTAAAAATGGTGATCTAAAAGCAATATACAGATTCAATGCAATCCCCATCAAAATCCCAACACAATTATTCAGAGACTTAGAAAGAACAACACTTAACTTCATATGGAAAAACAAAAAATCCAGGATAGCTAAAAGAATCCTGTACAATAAAGCAACCTCTGGAGGCATTATGATTCCTGACTTCAAGCTCTACTATAGAGCTACAGTAATAAAAACAGCTTGGTACTGGCACAAAAACTGACACGTGGAACAATGGAATCAAATTGATGACCCTGACACTAATCTGCACATGTATGAACACCCGATTTTTGACAAAGAAACCAAAACTGTACAATGGAAAAAAGAAAGCATCTTCAACAAATGGTGCTGGCATAACTAGATGTCAACGTGTAGAAGATTGCAAATAAACCCATATCTGTTGCCATGCCTCAAACTCAAGTCCAAGTGGATCAAAGACCTCAACAAAAATACAGTTATACTGTACTTGATAGAAGATAAAGTAGGAAGCAGTTTTGAACACATTGGCACAGGAGATCACTTCCTAAATATAACACCAGTAGCACAGAAACTGAAAGCAACAGTTAATAAATGAGACCTCTTGAAAACCGAGAAGATTTTGTAGGGCAAAGGATAGAGTTAATAAGACAAAACAACAGCCTACAGAATGGGAAAATATCTTCACCAACCTCACATCTGACAGAGGGCTGATCACCAAAATACATGAAGAACTCAAGAAACTAGACATCAAATACCTAACAATCCAATTTAAAAATGGGCTACAAGAAGAATCTCAAATGGCTAAAAGACATTTAAGGAATTGCTCATCATCCTTAGTCATCAGGGAAATGCATATCAAAACAACTCTGAGATACCATCTTACAACTGTCAGAATGGTGAAGATCAAAAACACTGAAGATAGCTTATGTTGGAGAGAATGTGGAGCAAGGGGAATACTCCTCCACTGTTGGTGGGAATGCAAACTTGTACAGCCATTTTGGAAATCAGTATGGCAGTTTCTCAGAAAATTAGGAATCAATTTTCCTCAAGACCCAGCTATACCACTCTTGGGCATATACCCAAGAAATGCTCAATCATACCACAAGGACCCATGCTCAACTATATTCATAGTAGCATTATTCATAATAGCCAGAACCTGGAAACAACCTAGATGCCCCTCAACTGAAGAATGGATAAATAAATGTGGTATATATACACAATGGAGTACCACTCAGCAGAGCATAACAATGACATCATGAAATTTGCAGAGGAATGGATGGAACTAGAAAATATCATCCTGAGTGAGGTAACCCAGACTCAGAAAAACAAACATGGTATGTACCCATTCATAAGTGGATATTAGATGTAAAGCAAAGGATAACCAGACTGCAAGCCCCAGCTGCAGGGAGGCTAGCTAGTAAGGAGGACCCTAGGAAGGGTGCATGGATCACCCAATGATGGAGAAATGGATGAGATCTACATGAGCAAGCCAGACATGAGGGGGGGTAATGGAAGGCAAGGGACGGGGCATGAGAGCTTAGAGGAGTGGGAGGTTCAAGCTGGAATAGAAACAGAGTAGGAGAGCAAGGAAAGAGATACCATGGTAAATGAAGAAACCATGGGAATAGGGAGAAGCAGAGTGCTAGATAGATTCCTAGGAATTCACAAGTTGAGAGGGTGCCTGAGCTGGCCTACTTCTGGTGATGCCTGAATACCCTAACTGTCATCATAGAGCTCTCATCCAGTGACTGACGGAATCAGATGCAAAGATCCACAGCCAGGTACCAGGCTGAGCTCCAGGAGTCCAATTAATTAGAGAGAGGAGGGATACTATGAGCAAGGACATGGAGATCATGATGGGAAAATGTACAGAGACGACCAGCTAAACTAGTGGAAATACATGAACTGTGGACCAACAGCTAAGGAGGCCCCATGGTTCTGGACTAGGTTCTCTGCATAGGTGAGACAGTTGTTTAGGGGCTGTTTAGGCAGTGGGATCGGGACCCATCCCTGGTGCATGAGCAGGCATTTTAGAGCACAGTGCCTATGGTGGAACACTTTCAACAGCCTTGGTACAGGGAGGAGGGGTTTGGACCTGCCTCAACTGAATGTACCAGGCTCTGCTGATTCCCCATGGGAGACCTTGCCTTGGAGGAGGTGGGAATTGGGGGTGGGTTGTGGGAAGGCTAGGGGCCCAGAGGAGGGAGGAGATGGGAATTTGTGGTTGGTATGTAAAATGAATAGAAAATCTCATAATAATAATAAAAAGAGAAAAAAATATTTAGGAGTTTTCAGTGCTTTTGAATAAAGCCTGTCCCTGACTTGAGTCCCAAGGATCTGTGAAAGAGTTCATATAGGCTGCATTCTACATCTAATTGGCCTGTCAGCCTCAGCTCATCCAGCCCCCATGTGTGATGGTGAAGCAACTATGAATGGCCATTCCAAATCTTCATGTGGAATTATTCAACACGTTGACTGTCCTATTCTGTTGGGTCTATAACATGCATATTTATCAAAAGCTTTTGCAATTCTGACACCTTATATTTTAAGACAATATCTATTTGTAAGCAATCAGACTTATTGAATATTAGATTTTTGCCTTAATTTCACTAGTTTGGTATTGGTGGAAGTATTAAGGCACTCCACATAGTCAAAAAGGAGGTTTATTTTGTGGGGTAACTTATAAGTAAAGGGATAGGTTACAGGGTCTAGAGAGGTGAAGTGCAGTCCAGTGGTGTTCTCTGGAGAACTCTGCTTGGTGTACATCCAGCATCCAGGATCCAGGAACAAATAGAGCGGGCACATCCAGATCTGGCTCTTAAGGGCTCCCATCTCAGTCTTGCCTCATGGGCGTGACAGTTACTGGAAGCCTCAAGGTCAAATCTGGAACAGCTACCCACTACAGTTTGGGTTTTTGCTTGGATGGTAAAAGTTGGGACACTGCTAGGAACCAGCCTGGCATCTTGGGTAGGAAGACAGCAGGATGTGGCCTTCTCAACCACTTGTCTTTGCCTCTCTTCTTTGCAGGATGAGGGCTCCCCTGTCACCACCTCCACAACCTTCTGTGTTATGATCTGGAAACAGTAATAATCACAAAGTAGAAGCAAAGAAGTGTCAGATGCCACAGTTGCTTATAAATAAAAAGAATTCAGAAACAAGGCTGGCAAGATGGTTCAGTGGATAAAGCATTTGCAGAGCAAACCTGATGACCTGAGTTCAATCCTGAAGCTCACATAAAAGAAGCAGAGACTCAACAGGATTGTTCTCTGACCTCCACATGCACACTGTGGCACACACATACTGTGGCGCGCACACACACACACACACACACACACACACACACACACACACACGTGGTGATATATTGTGTACCCTAATAAACTTGCCTGAGGATCAGAGAAGCAGAACAGGCAGCCACTAGTTCTTACTTCTATGAAATCCTCAGCCTAGAGAGAGTGAGTTCCTGTTTTCTCACAATTTATGTACCTTTCTCTGCCCTATCATATTACTTCCTGGGATTAAAGGCATGTGTGATTCCCAAGCAAAGGCATGAAATTTAAAGTACTGGGATTGAAGGTGTGTGCCACCACGGCCTGTCTCTGTTTCTCTTCTATACTGGATCAATCTCATGTAGCCCAGTATGTCCCTGAACTCACAGTGATCCAGATCCATGCCTCCTAAGTGATAGGATTAAAAGAGTGTGCCATTACTGCCTGACCTCTATGTCTACTCTAGTGGCTAGCTCTGTCCTCTGTTCCTCTTTTTTCTTTCTTTTTTTTAAAAACAGGAACACCAAATCTAATTTCCTTTGTTTAGCTTCTTTCCTGACCATTAACAATTAACAACTTATAACCAGCCATCCTAAACAATGATAATTATCCATAGCCCATTGAAAGACCAAAAACCACCCACCCCATCTATTGGGAATGTGGGTATCATTGTTCTTAAAATTACTTCCTGCTATATGGGGGAGAAGGCATCTTTAGGGGATGCTGAAAAGAAAAATTTTGGGTTAATTGTCAAATCCTTAGCAGAGGCAATTGTATCATTTGTTGTCCAGTCTCTGCATGATGCAAAAGTGCAGGGTTTGTCTCAAATTCTTGCTCAAGTAGCCTGTGAGACTGGATCATCTCAGCTAGCCATTTTGAAATTGTCCTGAGCAATTTGTAATCCAAAGCTGATCTTTGGGTGATGTGTGTCAGTTTCTGGTATTATCATCATCCTGATGGAATCATCATTGTGGGGCCCCTTCATCTTTTTGGAGACTTCAAAGTTTCTGTTAGGTGTGGTCATGGTTCACTGCAAAAAACTGATAAAGACTCAAACCCAAAATCATGTACAGGAAGCTAGATGAAGCCTTTTTTTAAAAAATAAGTTAGTACTCTATATGGCCATTAATATCATGACAAAAGTTTAATATATATTATGAATTTTGATATAAATTCATACCTTAAAAAAGTTTTAAAGAGTCAAAATAAAACCAAAGAATTGTGAGATTAGTGGCAATAGAACAGTCCCTTAATTTTGGTTTTTCTTCTGTTCCATATCAGGTGGCTCTTCTGACATGATACAGAGATTTTTCATTTTCCTTTTTACAACATGCTTGGGTTTACAGAAGGAGAGAGCCATTCTCCAACTCCAAAGTCACTTTAATTTTTAATTGAACAGGGACTACATAAAGACCATTTGCATTATATTTCTGTAGAGAACAGCAGAAACAAACATTTAGGAAGACTTATGAAAATTTATCCTGCTAGATATGTGATATACCAATAGGGCAATTTACTCTTTTTCTTGGGACATTTTTTTTTCTGGATGATTTGTCATTTTTTTCAGATATCTCATTTATGCAGTGTTTTTTAGATTCTTTAGCCTTCATTCTCCTGAAAGACAAAAACAAAAATGCTTCCCCAACCCTAACTTTGGGGAGGTTCCCTTTTGGCAAGTTATATCTGATCAAATGAAAAGCATTTGTTAGTTGTATAAGTTAATTTAAATTGAATGGTCATATTGGTTGATGAACTATCATCTCTTCTAATTAAGAGGTCTCTCTTGTTCAAGTCAAACCTTTATCAATTTTGATGTTATCCATAGCTTTTCTTCTCCTGTAGAAACAAAAACAAAACCTCATCCCCAACGTAATGAGTCTCCTGGTTTCTATTCTGAGGTCAGCACATTTTAAAGTATACAGTCTGATTTAATTCTGTAGGTTTTTTTTCTATTATCTAATGTCTCTCTGCAGTTGTTCCGTTCTCATTAGCATTTAGAAAACTTAGTTAATAAAACATTATGTAATATATTTCTGGGGGATTTTATTACCCCTTTCTGTTTATTTAGCATATCCTTTAGAGTTCAATTTGATGTTTCTATGACTGTTTGACTTGTAGGATTGTGTGTCATATGCTTTATATTATAATAAGCAAAAAACTGTTTCATTTTATCAGAGACATACGCTGGAGAACTGTCAGTTTTAATTTGTACAGGTATACCCATGATGGCCATAAATTCTAGCAAATGCATCATTACAGAATCAGCCTTTTTGGAACTCAGAGCAGTTGCCCATTGAAATTCTGAATAGGTATCAATGGTATGATGTACATATTTCAATTTTCCAAATTCTACAAAATGAAATATATCTGTCTGCCAGATTTCATTCCTTTGAGTATCCTTTGGGTTATATCCTGCTGGTAGGGTAGTTTGAGTGTATGAATAACAAGTAGGACATTTCCTTATAATTTCCTTGGCTTGTTGCCAGGTCATGGAAAAATCCCTTTTTAAACCCTTACTATTGATATGATTTTTTTTTATAAAATTCTGATACCTCCAGCACATTTCCTATTAATAGTTTGTCATTCTTATCATTATCTTGTGCTACAGGGCCTGGCAGACCCATATGAGATTGTATGTGAGTTGTATATAAAGGATGCTTTCTATTCCTGATTATTTCTTGTAACTGAATAAATAATGAAGTTAATTCTGACACATCAGGGATAAATTCAGCAATTTCAATATGTAGGACCACTATTTTGGCATACTGAGAGTCAGTAACTATGTTGAGAGTTTCCCAAAAAATCAATTAATACCATAGGAATGGCATATAATTCTGATTTTTGGATAGAATTAAAAGAACTTTAAACCACTTTACTTAAATTTTCTGATTTTTAACCTGCCTTTCCTTTTTGGTTTGCATCTGTATAAATTGTAGGCGCTCCAGCTATTGGTGTTTCCTATACAATGCAAGGCAGGATCCAGTTAGCTCTCTTTATAAGTTTAATTCTACAGCTTTGGGGGTATTTGTTGTTAATCTCTCCCAAAAAATTACTGCAAGCTCTTTGCCAAGGTTCCCTTTCTGCCCATAATTTGTCTATTTCATCATTAGTTAAAGGTACTACAATTTCTGCTGGGTCTATTTTTGCTAATTGATGAAGTCTCAATTTTCCTTTTAAAATCAACTCAGAGATCTTTTCCACATAAGTTTTTAATTTTTTACTCTGTTTATTTGGTAGAAATATCCATTCCAATATAATATCTCCCCTCTGCATTAAAATTCCTGTAGGAGAATGCTTAGAGGGTAAACTAACCAAAATGCAATCAAGCTTTGGATCCACATGATCCACATGTCATTCCTGTATTTCCTTTTCCACCAAAGCCAATTCTCTCTCAGCTTCAACTGATAATTCTCTTGGACTATTTAAGTCCTTGTAACCCTCTAAGGTTTTGAACAAATTACTCAGTTCATCATTTTTACCACAATAGTGGTCCAAGATTTGAAATGTCTCCTAATAATCATTGAAAGTCATTAAGAGTCTATAATTAAGCAGACACCAGCCCACCGTCCAGGGAGCAACATGTATTGCCATACAGTTAAAGCCACAGAAAATGTGGTGATATATAGATTAACAAAAAATGGGCTGAGTTTAAATGTAATAGCTAGTCAGTGGTAGGCCTGAGCTAATGGCCAAACAGTTTTAATAATAAAAATAAAAATTTAAAAAAAGAGTCTGTAACTGATCTCTCCTAATTTTCACCTTTTGGGGCCTAATTTTTTGTAGACCTATTTTATATCCTTAATAATTAATAGAGTCTCCTCTTTGTATCTTTTCAGGAGCAATTTGTAATTCACAAGAAGGCAACATTTTCTTTACTTCTTCAAACATTTTTTGTAAAGTATCTACATTTGAATCAGCTAGTAAAATGTCCTCCCTGTAATGGTAAACTACAGTTTGAGGAAATTGTTTACATATTACTTTGAACAACTGTCATACAAAATATTGGCACAGGATTGGGCTATTTAGCATTCCCTGGGGGAGAATCTTCCTTTGATATCTTTTAACATACTGAGAAATAGGCACCATGAAGGCAAATTATTCTATTTTTGTCTTGCAAGTGTATTGAAAAGAAACAGTCTTTTAAATCAATAACTATAAGAGGCCATCCTATAGGTAACAGAGTAGGCAAAAAAATTCTGGATTGTAGAGAGCCCATTGGCTGAATTACCTTGTTAATAGTTCTTAGAAGTGTTATAATTTTCCACTTTCCAGATTTCTTTTTAATACAGGAGAATTCCAAGGGCTGGTTGATTCTTCAATATACTGAGCATTTAACTGCTCTTGTACCAGCTGTTCTAAGGCCTGTAGTTTCTCTGTTGTTAAAGGCCATTGCTGAACCTGTACTAGCTTGTCTATTAACCATTTAAAGGTAGGGCTGCTGCTGTCTTTGAAAGATCAGCAGTTGTTGTGTCCTGTTCTTGTACAATCTGGATGGTTGGTGACTATTCTTTATAATAACTTCTAATATTTCCCCCAGAAACATATGTTAATTTATGGTTTGTTTCTGAGTTTAGAGGAATGTTAATCTTGATATTCCATTGTTCTAATAAATCACATTCCCAAAAATGTATGGCATGAGGAAACAGGAACACATTCTCATTAGGCTGAGAATTTCATAGAGGTAAGAACTAGTGGCTGGTGTTCTGCTTCTCTGATCCTCAAGCAAGTTTATTAGGGTACACAATATATCACCACACACACATACACACACAAACAAACAGATAAATAAGTAAAAATATAAAGTCATAAATGAAGTAAAAGCAAGTAATCAGGAGAGTTCAAGTTCGGCAGAGATGCTCAGAGTGGACATAGATCTTTCAGGTTGGAAGTGTCAGCCTTACATCCTAACCTAGCCTTAGTTCCTGAAGGCACCTAATCCAACAAGAGGTAGCTCTGATGGTGACATAGCACAGGGGTTCAACACAGCCAAGTGCTTAAGACTCAACCACTAAATTAGCTGCTTTCAAACTAGACACTAAAAAGCAGATGGAACCAAACTAAAAGCATGTCAGGTGAACTAGGCAGCTGCCCCAAGAAGGCCATGCAAGAGCTGCACAATGTCTCAGCAAGGTTTGTGGGTCAGGCTGAAGCCCATTATATCTATTGAGTTTCAACTCAACTTTAAACCTTGTGAGTAGCCAGCTAGCTTTTCATTCTTTCAGCTGTCATTGCATTCACACCCACCATGTATCAGGTACAGAGCCAAGTGTTGAAAATACAAAGGCTGATTTATTAGGTGAGGTCTCTGTCATGCATTCACTCATCCGTTCTATAAGCCTTATTATCCTCTGCTAGGTGACTGGTGTTTCAGCTCTGGGTTCATAAAAGGGGCCCAGTCTTTGTGGGACTTAGCCTCTTCTTGGGTAGATATGTGGCTCTCTGTGCATTTATGTGCTTGATTCTAGTTATAAACTATGAATGATATGAAAGGGAGGCACTGTACTCTGAAGCAAACAAAACAGAAACCATAGTCTCATCAGGGATTCTAGGGAAGGCTGCTCTAAGGAAATGAGTAGAGAGGTGAAGGGCCAGAGTGTTAGGATTCTGCTGCCACTCCAGCTGTGTGACTGCACATGCATAATTCAGGAGCTAAGCAAGGGGTATTGCATCTTATGTTGTCAGTGTGCACTGTTGATTGTGTGTAGGAGTGCATGCATGGTGTGGTCATGCAATCAGTGCATGCATGGCATACCTAAGTAAGCTTGTCTGCTCATGTGCCTGGCAACCCTTAAAAAGCTGGATACAGACTCCTCCTCTTCTGTAGCTAGAGTTTTCCTGCCGGGCCCACAGTCAGGACAAATCTCTGCCACCTGCCAGTCCCACAGCCGCTCAGACCCAACCAAGTAAACACAGAGACTTATATTGTTTACAGACTGTATGGCCGTGGCAGGCTTCTTGCTAACTGTTCTTATATCTTAAATTAATCCATTTCTATAAATCTATACCTTGCCACATGGCTTGTGGCTTACCGGCATCTTCACATGCTCTTTGTCATGGTGGCGGCTGGCAGTGTCTCCTCAGCCTTCCACTTCCCAGAATTCTCTCTTCCTTGTCCCGCCTATACTTCTTCCTGCCTGACCACTGGCCAATCAGTGTTTTATTCATTGACCAATAAGCAACATGTTTGACATACAGACCATCCCACAGCACTCTTCCTCTCTATTTTGTTCTCTCTTCCCCCCACCATCTTTCTCTCTCGCTCTGCTTTCTGCCTGGTTCTTTTGCCCCGCCCCATGAAGCTCTAATACTGGGGTTTGTTTTGGCTCATGACCTTTCCTCACAGTAACCAGTGCCAGTAACCAGTGCTGCTTATCATTTTTAAAAAACATCACAGAGACTGGGTAAAGAGTTGGAAGAGCATTACAGGCAGCCGAGACAATGGATATGAAAACACTGATTTAGGAGGAATTTAATATCGTCACAGACAAACTCCCAGAAGCTCAAGAAATTGGGGTAAAGTTAGCAAAGAAAGAAGGGTAAGAGGTGAGGTGGAGATGCAGGAGGATGCTTAATGCTCAAAAAATTTCCATGGGGGTTCAATAATTGGGACCCAGGGAGTGAGTTTAGATGAAAAATTCAATTTTTGTATTTACTAACTTGTAACTGAACTGAACTTGTAACACCTTTCCATAATGGTTTCTATAATGCTGGTGATCAAAGTCCTCACAACACCAGTGTTTCCACATTGCAGTAGATGTGGGTACTGTTAGTTATTTCAGTGCTCTACCCTGCAAGGAAATGTCACAAAACATGACAGAGTCCACTAATAAGAGTTTATTAAGATGAAAGGGACAGAGAATGCCCAGGCCTGTGGGAAACACATGTGTAGAGAAGAAGAAGGAGCCAGGAAAATGGCGCCGGCTTATAAAGGCTGGGCATGCACAGGTCGACGTAATTGCTCCACGCATGTGCGTAGATCACATGGCTACGTTGCACGCGCTTATGTAACTCCTTGACCCAGAAATGGCTATCTTGACTTGGAACTGGCTAGGCGGAAGTGTCCAGGTCTGCCGGGCATGCGCAAACACGCCCAATTGTGGGGATGTGTTGTGAACCCATCAGGTACCACATTCACTGTCTTGAAATTATGATGCCTATGAAATTATGAAAGCCACCATTATAATGTATTAATGAAGAAGCATACATTACTCTATTGCCCTTTTTATATGCTCATAATTGTATTTCAATACAATTTATTAGTTCTGAGTACTTTACCTCTTGCTGACATCATTGAGAGAACAAGTTTTTTGTTTTTGCTCAAAAGGACCATTGAGCTAATATTCCCCCAATCAGCTTTCAATCCATAGAATGTAGTTTGGTGCAAGAATGGGCTGAACTATGAAAGTGACAGTCCTAGTGACCCTGGAAAATTACAAAAGGTAATCCTTGTCCAGTTTGGGCAAATACCTAACCAAGGCAGCCAGGGGAGGTCCTCTCAGAGTTGATTCCTGCCTTGTGAGGGTGAAGGTAGACCAAGTAGGAGACAACTATCCCACCACATCTGCCTTAGCATGGGCTTGAATTGCTTTGCTCCAGTCATCCCCACCTCCATTACTATGTCCCATTACCATGGAGACAACCTAGTTTGCAGGGTGGAATTCAGGGAGAGGTGAATTCTCTTTCCCTGTGATTTATTTATTTATAATCTCTCACTTGCTTGCTCTTTCTCATTCTCAATCTCTCTGTTCATTCATTCATTGCTTAGCTCTGCCTTTCTCTCCCTCTTCTCATTCCTACTATCTCTTCTCTTTGATTTTTATATCTTTTCTCTCTGCTTCTCCCATTTCTCCTTCTTCTCATGCAATTCCTTCTACCACAGGTCATTTCTTCTTTATTCTCCTGCATTTATTCCTTAGGTTGTTTTCAAAGCTGCCATGAAGACCCAGAAACTAGACAGCAGAATATGTAACTACTAGTTAAGACTTCTCTCTGCTTAATTGTCCCCTCCCCCCAGGCAGTGTAACAACTCTGGCTCTCCTGAAACTCACTCTGTAGACTAGGCTGGCCTTGAACTCACAGAGATCTGCCTACCTCTGCCTCTTGAGTGCTGGGATCAAAGGTGTGATCCACCACTGCATCTCTCTTCTTAATTTTTAAAGAGGTAAAACAAACAAACAGAAAACAAAAACAACAACAAAAAACACTCAGAGAGCTAATAAGCCACAGTCAGAATTACAAGGTGGGCTTTTCACATCCTCACTCCCAGCCATAATGCATATGCCCCTGGCACAGCAAAGACTATCTGGAACCAGAGATAAACAAGACAGTCATGCAACACAGCCAAGTTCTCAAAACAGAGTTCACAGGGCTAGTAGTCTTTATCAGTGTCCATGGAGGAGAAGGGAGGAGGTCATCAGCTGCTTCATCAGACCACTCTGCCTTCTCTACAAGCAAACTGTCTTCCCAAGCAAAAAAACACAGACTGCATTTAAAGGCAGTCAGCCTCCCAAAGGATGGAATGTAGGGCCCTGGCCCCCCATTCTGGGTAGTTGTTGCCTTGTTTGCCGACCTTGACCAGATGTCCTCCCTATGCTGATTCCCTGCCAGTTTCCTTCTTCCTGAACACTCACCAGAGGTTCTTTGTTCGTGTATCCTGCATTTGGTACAAACAGCTTAGATGCAAGAATGTAGAACATTGGTAGTGAACTTCTGCCCTCTGGGGTTCCTCCATTGTGCTGTAAGCCTGTATTTAAGGTTTCCTCCCTCTTTCAATAAACAGCATTCTGCATTCTGCTGGGGCGAATGGCTCACTGTCTCTTGTCTCTGTTTTTTAATCCACAGCCCCTCACTCGGACATGGTGAATGGGTGGTGGTAGAGCAGGCGCTACCGCAACAATGGAGGTTCCACTGAGATCCGAGAAAGAAGGGACAAGCTCATGGACGCCCGAAGGTAAGGCTGGCCAGCATTTTAAAGGAAAGGAAAGGAAAGGAAAGGAAAGGAAAGGAAAGGAAAGGAAAGGAAAGAAGAGAAGAGAAAAGAAAAGAAGAGATAAGGGTGAATTGAAATGGGTGCAGCTAGCTCACAGTCAGTTAATTGAACTGCTGAAGCAGGAGAGCACCAAAGTTAAGAAGGACAAGACAGCTAAAGATTTTCAATCTTCCTAATAGAGAAGAAGGAAGGAAAGGAAATTTCTCGTT
>CABHPH010083137.1:2217-13121 GCA_902168325.1 Peromyscus nudipes | reverse complement strand
GGGGGGGAAGGCGGAGAGCCTTGTTTGGTAAAGTTTTGTTTTAGGTCCAGTAATTTGAATTGGCAGCCAAAAGAGGGAAAATTGTAACAGATACACCTGACTAACTTGGATCTTGCGTTTCCAGCACTCAAAAGTACAATGCGTATGGTAATGAATTTTATCTATTACGAGGGAAAACAATCACCTTTGATGACATTATAGAGTAAACACATTTAACAGCATGCTGAATTGCTGAAGTATCATTTTCAACGACCTCATTAGTGTCACTTAATTAAAACTTCCTGCTCTTGACTTTGATGCTGGTACAGGCAAAAAACACAGGGGGAATTGAACAAACAACAAAAGAGGGTGGCGCTACGCCTTTTCTGGCGATAAATCACAGACGTTGCTAATGAAACCAAATTACGTACCTTTTTTCCCTGCAACTCCGATAAAATAATACGAAATGCGCAGCAACTTTGCATCAAACAAATTAATCAGCTGTCGGCCGATTTGCCTTTATAATAATCTTTTGTACTTATTGATCATTTAGAAGGGAGGGGGACTCTTGTTTCCATCTCCGTACACAAGCATTAGGTTGGTGGTAATTAAAGCCTTAGCTTCAGAAATGCCATAATAACCGTTAATTAGCAGGATGCTATTTTCAACATAATTTGCTAATTAGGCAGTGAACTGGTATAGTGTATATACCTAATTACGAAGGGTCCTGTGCTGTAGACACGTGTGACTGGGGTGTAAATGACACCATTATAGGGGTCCTCACAGATTTTTTAGAAAATACAGTTTGAACAGAGTGCTTGGTTCTTCAGGGACTTCTTGGTGTAGGGAATGCTATTACTCTTGGCTCTTTTGTGTGAGGCTTAGAGGGGGAAACATTGGATAGAGTCATATTATTTCTTTTATCTTGACTGGGAAAAGGTGGGGCCATGGCTTCCAGAGAGGCATTGTCACAGCTACCTGATACAAAGGCTGATAATTTGGCCTTGAAGTTACTCATAATCCACCAGGAGAAACAAATGTTCTCCATTAGCCTGACACACAGCATTCATCTGTGAGTCAGAGTGCTGGGAACCTGTTCCTACAGGATGTCCTTCAGTACCTTAATTGTCTGTCACACACCAGTATTCCATAGCATGGGTCTTCTGCCTCTCTAGCCCCACACCTACACTTCTCTGCATGTTACAAAGTAATATTAGACTTTAAAAAACAAATGTTTATTTCTGTTTTTTTATTTAAAAAAAAAGTTTATTTTTCAACTTTCTTGGCCTAATTGGAGGAAAAAAAAAAAAAAAACAAGCTGATGAGATTCGCAGGATGTTACTCGGTTGGTAGAGTGCTTGCCTAGCAATGCATGAAGGCCTGGGTTCCATCCCCAGCATCACACGAACTAGGCTTAGTGGTACAAAGCTGGAATCCCAGCACTCCGAAGGCAGGAAAATCAGAAGTTTCAAGCTAGACGCACCTACACTGTAGGTTCCAGAGTAGCCTGGACTATGTGAGACCCTCTCTCAAAGGCAAAACCAAACCAAACAGAACAACCTAAACACTGAAAAAAAAAATGGAAGGAGTGGCATGACATGAAAAGCAGGAGTGAGCTCCCATACAGAAGTCTAAAAGCACATGCAGCTTAGTAACATTTATGAGTTGAAATTTGGCTTTGTGGCAGGCTAAGCAGAGAAAAATCATTCACAGATAGACAAACTAGCTTCCTGGGTCATAATAGCCGATTTCTTCTTAATGCTTTACCTTGTTTCAGATATTTCTTTATTCCCTTTAAACGAAATGAAAACTTAATTCAATAATAAATGAGCTTCAGAGCAGAACGGGAGTCACTTAACTTAGATCTTTTTGTAGAGGTTCCCACTTAAGCAGCTTGAAAGGCACTAAATCAGGCTGGAGAACGGACATCCCAATTTCATTGCTGTGCCATAGAGAGCTGAATTAATGGCCGTCTTTTTAGGATGTATGGATGCGCTTTCCAGCTGCCGAGCCTGACAGTGTTATAGCTCAATTAATGTGATTTTGATGTAATTGCAGATAGAGGACGTCACGCTGAAAAATTACATTTTTTTTTTTTTTTTTTTTTTTACATAAGAATTACATTGTATCATCCTGATGTGGGTGGAGGGCTGGTTTTTAAAGCCCGTCGTAATATGTAAAGGAATTTTTCTTAATTTTGATGCTGTTTCTCTAGGCGAGGGAGAGAATAATGAGCCAACTAGGCTATTTATTGAGCATATACTATGTGTGCTGCTGGTGTTTAGCACTTACGGGCTCAGCACATTACTCCAACATACCCTTTGATCTTTCCTGAATGTCAATCAGTCACTGGCATCATTCCCACTGCAGAGACGAGAAAAAGGAGTCGAGGAAATTAAACTAGTGAAAAGCATCCTAGAATTTGAAACAATGTGTTTCTGACACCCAGAGATCTTAATTCATTGTCATATATGTTGTGCCCATAAACGGTTATCTTTGGCTGCCAGCAGAGGAATGATCTGTAAGTGTTCCATGCAGCTTTCTAGAACATAAGCAACAGGGTAGTGTGATGAGAAACAAGGTCAGCCACATTGCCTGGGTGTCCATCTGCACATTTCTGGTTGTGTCTGACTGGACCTGAGGTGAACTCACTAAACATTGGGACTGGTGAGATGCCTTAGTAGGTAAGGGTGTTTGCAACCAAGCCTGATGACCTGAATTTGTTCCCGGGGACCCACATGTGGCAGAAGAGAATCAACTCCTATAGCTTGTTCTCTGTTCTCCAAACATGTGTGTGCATGCACACGTTTACACACACACACACACAAAAAAAACAACCAAAAACATATGCACTAAATATAATTAAAAAGTTTTTAAGCATTTTCAGCTCATTTCCTCAGTTGTAAAGAGGAATAATTATTGTGGCTAACCTAACATAATTTACGTAATTGGTTACAAAAGGCGCGCGTGTGTGTGTGTGTGTGTGTGTGTGTGTGTGTGCAGATGACAGATGTGTATGGACTCCTAGAGCTGGAGTTACAGGTAGTTGGAGCCACCAGATGTGGGTGCTGTGATTGAACTCAGCTCCTCTGCAAGAGCAGTATTTTTTCTTAATTGCTGAGCTATCTGTCCAGCCCCACACCTTGTACTTTTTGAGAAAGGGTCTCTCCTTGGCCTGCAGCTCACCAGATAGGCTAGGCTGGTTGCTTAGCACATCTCTCCAGTGTTGGGAGCTGCATCACCGTGACTGCACCACCATGCCTAGCTTTTTTTTTTTTTTTTTTTTTTTAAATGTGGATTCTGGAGATCAAACATATGCCCTTGTGCTTGCATGCTCAACATTTTCCTGGGTGGGGCATCTTTTGTGAGGTATTCACACTGGGGCCTGGAACATGAGGATCGGACAGTGCAACTGAGATTACTGTTACTTGAATTCAAGCAAGCCAGCAGGGTCATTGGTCTTGTCTAATAGAAATTTTTCTGCCTCTTCTTATCTGTTGGGTGCAGGCTGCCTCTGGGAACTTGGCTGCCAGTGTTTTCTGGGAAGGACCCAGAGTGGCATTTAGCATAATATGGGTGGTGCCTACTGGCACTGATGTAAAAAAGCCTTTCTTCATTTTCTGGAGCCATTTTCATTTCTGTGTTATTAGAACGGATAATGATAGGAACTCGCAGAGTGATAAACCATGGCCTCGCTGTCCATAGCTTTATCTGTCAACTCAACCTCAGCTCTTCCAAGGATAGAGCTGAATTAAGGAGCTCCTTGGGGTCCCAGGTGAGAGGATAGACACCCCAGTTCAGGAAGTCTCTTGAATCTTGACAAATGAGTCTAGGCAACATCAGACTAGTCATAGGCCTGAGACTTCGGCCCCTGTGGACCTGACATCTCGAGACCTTCACTGGTCATCTTGGAAGTCCAGGTCAAAAGAGAGCACAGAGGAAAGTGGTGATGTGGATAAGGACACTTAGGGTGATACCTGGCATTTAAGGAGTTCTTTCTGTGTCCCAGACGCATTACAAAATTATCCTATGCAATGCTCACAGGACCTCTGCTTGTGAGAGTGATTATTGTCCCTGTGAGCTACAGGGGAAAGCGGAGATCAAAGAGGTTAAGTAGTCTGTCTAAGGGGACACAGCAGGAAAGCTCTGGCTGCAGCCTCCACCTCAGCTCCTGTCTCATATTGCAGAGATGCGAGGAAGCCACTTCTAATTAGCCCAGGGTAGGGCTGAAGGCAGGTAAGGCTAAAGAGACCCTGGATCACTTTGACTTCTTGTAATTCCTCGGATCAGCCAGGAAGTCTGGCTCTCACACTGGCCATCACTATGTAAATAATAATGCTCTCCATTTGTGGTCATATTGATTGAGTTACAATTAATAAATTGCTAATGTCCCTATGGACGATTTATTAAAAAGACTATTACATGCAAATAATACTGTACAGTAAATCCCAGGCACATTCATGGCTGTGAGTCGATAATCATTTAAATATGATAGTTGTTTCTAATAATTGCGGTGGGTTGGAAAATTTCAATACGTAATGATTCAAATTTGCATGGTGATGTCATTACTTCTGGGCATTGCCTTTGAATCAATATATAAAATTAATATTACATTTCAATACCATATCCAACACACTAATACAACAAATAGCATCATTATTTGCTCACAAGTAAATGAATAAACAATGAGCCAGGAACTTGGTATATTGTTGAAATATAAATGGGCTTGCATTGCTAAATTTTTTTAAAGAGATATATTTTTATATTTAACATGTCTGTGTTTATGTCTTTCTGTATGTATATGCCATACATGTGCAGGTGCCCACAGAGGCCAGAAGAGGGCGTCAGCTCTCTCAGAGTTATGGTTACAGGCTGCAGTGAGCCCCCGCCATAGGTGCTGGGAACTGAACTGGGGTCCCCTTGAGGAACAGGAAGCATTCTTCAGTGCTGTGCCAGCCATCCAGCCATTGTGTCAAGATTTTGAAGAAAAAGTAATAGTGGGATAGGTTGTTGTTGTTGGTTTGTTGGTTTTTGAGAGGAAATCCAATCCATACATTAGAGACATATTTGAATGGGAGAAGTATAAATAACACATATCAAAGAGGCTTATTAGCATTTGTGATTTTGCCTGCTTAGAAGCTTCCAAGCTTGACGCTTGCTGACTGAATGCTTTTGGCACTATTTACATACTTTTCTCATTTCTCTGTGTATCTATTCCAGCAGACCATGCACACACAGGCAGTGAAAATTAGCACCTTGAGCAGTCTGTTATGATGTGTGAATACATTAAGTCTCTTACGACCTTTTACCTTGCGTACAGTGGGCACCAGGTCAGGTCACAGCTAATTCCTTCCCTCCACCCGCCACAGCTTGACCATGTAGCAGAAGCAAGAAGGAAGCAGACATTTATTATCTTCTTCAGCTAGTCCTGGCTAGGTGGTTCTTCATGGTGAGGGGCCATTGGCTTCTGTTTTGTCACTCTGCTAGGCATGGCTTCTATTTCCAAGGCCACTTTACTGTCACAGATGATTGCTGTGGCTCTATCTTTACCTCTGGCTTCCCATCTCAGTGGACGGAGGAGAAAAGGGAAGACTCTTTCCACAGAAGTACTTCTCATGGCTTTGCACATTAACTTGTTAAAATTAGTCCCAGAGCCACAGAGGGAGCTGGGAAATGTAGCCTGACCTGGAATTACCTACAAATCAGAACTATTGTAACTAGGCTTTCCCACAGTCTCTTTTATCTTTCAGGAGTCAAGGAAGCTTCAGGACTCCTAAGAAAGCTAAAATTCCTCTCACCGGAGAAGTATACACAGGAAAACTTTTACATGCAATCTGAGAGAAACCAAGGACTTTGTGAAAACCAAGTGCTCAAGAACCCCAAATCAAAACCCTTATATTAAAAACAGCGTTAGGGGTTGGGGTTGTAGCTCAGTGATAGAGAGCTTGCCTAGGATGTGCAGGATCTTGAGTTCAAGTCCAAGCATTGCAATGAACAAATGAATGAATAAAACAATTGATGTTTTTCATTTTGCTATCTAATTATTTAGTATCCATTCCTTCAACGAGTATTTTTTTTTCTTATCTGTCTTATGCTTACTTTGTTTCTGGCAATGAAGATGAACAAGGCAGGCAGGAGACTTGTTGCTCTTGTATCCCAAGGAGGAAATGGACAACATGCAAGATAAAAGTGACATGTGCGTCTTGGGGAGATGGCTCAGCAGATAAGAGAGCTTGCTGTGCAAACGTGAAGGCCTAAAACCTCCAGCACCCATGTTAAAAAGCCAGGGGTGGACATACACACCTGCAACTCCAGCGCGGTGGGAGACGAGACAGGAAGATCCCTGGAGCTTTGCTGGCTACCAGCTTGGCTTGAGTTTTATTGAGGGACCCTGTCTCAAAGGAATATGGAAGAAAGTGACAAACAGGGATACCTGGTATCTGATATTCTCCTCTGGCACCCATATGCATACATGGGTTCTCTCTCTCTCTCTCTCTCTCTCTCTCTCTCTCTCTCTCTCTCTCTCTCACACACACACACACACACACACACACACACACACACACAAAGTGACGTGTGTTACTGGGTAAACTAAAGCAGATTTCTGTAGTAGGAAGTTGACACATGGCCAAGGGCAGAAGTTACTTTGGGTAATCCTAATGCCCTTTCCAGAAAATGGCTTTTAAACTGAATGGTGAATGCAGGGAGCTGAGATGTGACAGGGGGGCATTTCAGGCAGTGGGAACAGCATGTACAAATACCCCAAGATGGGACTCGGTTTAGTTCATTTCAGTAGCAGAATGATATGAGATGGTCTTAGAGCAGTAGGCAGGAGTTAGGCCATGGTAAGGAGGTAGATTTCGAGGGCTTCCGTTCAGTTTGCTTTTCTTTTTTTCATGTCCTTGTCAAACCAATGATGGAGAGTTTCTCACCAGTAGTGTCCAGGGCTGTGTCCTCTGCCAGGGTGTTATGTGGCTTTAGAGACCCCTGACGAACTACACTGAAGTGGCTTTGCCCTCTGCAACACCTTTGTGTGGGAAGGGTAGTGAGTGTTCACAATGGGAAGGTGGGATGAGCCAAGTGGGAAGAAGAGTTTCCTAGTGATCAGCCTCGTTATCATCCATGTGTCACAAGGCAGCCCAGATGGGCTGGGCTGCCTGAGTCCCATAGGGAACCCAGCAAGGGAAAGTTAGTGGATAAACAGATCCCTGGGAACAGAAGATTGGGTCTTGTAATTCTCACAAGGATGTGCTCTGTCAATGCCACATCTGGGCTGTGGGGAAGGCCCCCAGGGCTTACAACAGCAAGTGATTAAACCTGCATAACAGAGTGCAGACAAGTTTCAGGGGTGATCTTAGAGGAGTGTGTCAGCTGAGAAGATACAGTGTCCATGTTAGACTTTTGCTCTACCAAAGAATTGCTTTTGAAACTCCATATTGATGGGTCCACATTCAGTCCATGAACTGTGATTGTTTTTGATTCCAAATCATTGAGTTTTGGCTATGGCAGGAACCTTAACGTGAACTAGAACCCATGCCTGGGTTTGACACGTGGAGTAAAGGTATGGCTGGCCATTGCGTGTTGACTGCATTTTTTTTTTCCAATCTAGGCTTGACTTATGTTCGGTAGCTAATACTGTCATTTTGCTTTGGTAGGATGTACCTCTCTTCCCAACCCATGTTTAGCCCCACACTTTTTTATTCTCCCCCAGGACTGCAAAACCTCTGGAGAGCTGAAAAGCTTAATCAAAACCAAGGTCTCTGTTTTGAAATCTAGCTGTGTGTTCCCAATGAGAACCACCCTCTGAAGCTAGGGACATTTCCTTAAAAAAAAAAAAATAGTTGGAAGCGGCAGGAAACTCAGGCAACCCTGAGAGATGGATTTATTTTCAACATTAACTAGAGAATGCCAGAGAAGTTTTAATTGGTAATTTAATGAGAAAGGGAGGAAGGGGGAAGCAAAGATTTTATGACTAAGATAAGGGTGGACGTTCGTTTTGTCTTGAGTATAAATATTTCTAGGCACTGTTTAAAAATCTTAAAAACCGTCCCCTATAGGGAGGAAGGGACAACATTTGTTATTGATTCCTAGGGGATTTTAGTGTTTAGGAGTTAAGGGGCAAAAAGGTACCCCCTAGTTCTGAGCAGTCTAGCTATGGCTTAATGAAGAGCCCCCCTCCAACCAGAAGCTTTCCCATGTGGCCCTCCCTAACACCATCTAATTGGCTAATTGCAGGCTCAGCCTTTCACTTGGGCTGCAATTAGCCACTTACTTCTTTGCAGATACAAGTGGCCACTTGAATTCTCAAAAAGTCCATTGTGAATTCAGTCATTTGTGTGTCCAATTTCACCTGGACAGAAAGGAGGTTAAAAAAAAAAGAAAGAAAGAAAGGAGAATAAATAATAGTCCTTGAAATTAAATCCCTGTGAATTCTAGCTTGAGTATTGTCACTTCTGAAGTGACAATAATGGGAACAGATTGTTTTCTTCTTTGGAAAAAAAGTATATTCAACACAAGTGCACACAGATACCCTATTAGCTCAACATTTGCTTGTCCTTAATGTCCAGCATGACAGACCCACCTGCTGGTTCTGAGCTTTGTAACTTTAAATCTCCCGTTCCGAGCCTCTAGATCTGCTCCCTCTAATTTAATTGGCTATCGTTATCTTTCTGTGGAAAATGAATGTAGTGATCTCTAGGGTAGGGTGATACCTCTGTCCCCTTTGTAATAGACAAGGTTCTGGAGAACTGGAAGTTTCCCTTGAAATGTCCACCCCCGTCCCACGCTGTCTCAGAGCAGATTGCAAAAGCGATTGTTTTCGTGGTCCCTTTTGATGTGGTCTGCTATTGTTCTGTGGGGTCAAAGGGACTTACCTGGGGGATGACAGATGCAGGCAAGCTGCCACCAGGTTTCCTTAGAAGTGCATGATAGCTACCAAAGTGAATCGCTGAGAAGATACTGGGTAGAAAGTTGCTTTGGGAGGGGATTCCAGGAAAGAGCAGATTATGACCTAGGTTGCTACAGAATGTCAAGGACAGATGGGGAGAAGCTATGAATCAATATATGTCATCGGCACAGATGGTATAGCCATACAGTGTCCACATCCTGGTTTTCCATCCCCTGAAACCAAAATTAATAATGCCTTCATTATAGGCAGGCGCTGCCAAGCAGCTGAGGGGCCCAGCACAGCTCTGCGAGCAGTATTGCTGTTGGAAACAGGCTCTCTCCCTTCCCCTCCCCACCTTGAAATGGTATGGATCATAAATGGAGAAGGAACCACCTTAGGATGGTGAGTTGTATAATTAAACACACCCCAAACAACAAGACCGTGTGGGCTTCCTGCTTGTCTTGCAACATTACCTCCATGACTCCAGTAACTGGGGTTCTGGGTATTGGAGATCTAAAGGCAGGGCTGAAAGTACAATGGAAAGTTAAAAAAACAACCACAAACCACCAAAACAAGAATTGGCACAACTCTACAAGCCCTGGCTAGTAATGATGGATTCTGTATTCATCCCATGGACTAATTAATGTGCTCTAACACATCCCGGTGCAATTTGCAAGTCACAGATTGCATTAGGTGATACAAATGACTCATTTGTGAACCTGAAGGGTGACCTTTGGCAGGACTATCTGCTGACCTCAAAAATATTAAAGGAAGGTTCTCTCACCTTGCCATTGTCTCCAAATGCCAAAATAGCCCAATTAAAAACCCTGACTTGGAACCACGGGAGCAGATGCGAGTCCTAAAGGGCATTAATTATTTTCAGTGTCAGCTGGTTGTGTAACCGGGGCCAAATGAGAGTTTGGAAAGCTATTAAGGCACTGTGGTACATGCACTGGGCCCAGGATTTTAATTCAGAGTAAGGTATTTGATTTAGTTTCTTTAGGCTAACTGTATGGAATTTGCGCTTGCTGTCCTGGTAAGAAAGAATTAAGGGCTACCACGGGTGAGATGGAGCCCATCGTCCCCACCAGGGTGCCTCCCTTTGCAGCCATCCACCCTGTTTCCTGAATGTATTTACTGAATTGTCATTATTAGCCATATTGGGAGGTCAAAGCATAAACATGTGTTTAGTGTTAGTTTGTTTCCAAGCGCCCCCTGTCCTTCCTCTCTGAGTATACATACTGCAAAGATCCTGTGAGTTTTATTTCTCCCCAAATGGGGTGACAGATGAAGATACATACCCAAGCTATGCTCCCATATGGCTAATTTCTACATTTGTTTTAACAACACACAGATTTTTAGGCAAATTAACACAGAAGGACCTTGGTATCTGTGGCACTCTCTCTAGCTCAGTCTTGGCTTCCTCCACTTGGGTTTCAGAGAGTTCCATTAGTGGCAGGGTGTGCATGAAGAGGCAAAGGGGCAAGTGTGCCCATTAAGTGTAACTGACCCACTGCAGTCCCAGTTGTTAGAAAAGGCGTGACATGCTGCTTGTTCTTGGCTTTCCTGTCACCGTCTTCTTAGCGGACACTATCTGTCAAGACCCAACTTGTGACTCCACGGCATAGAACGGCGATGTTGACGGATGGTGAGGGTCATGTTCTTAGCCTCTTCAGAGCCCAAAGTTAGGATTATTGTGGCTTACGGTCGTCGCTAGCTGAAAGGAATGGCTCTTCTCAAAAGAAGTTTCTATGCCCAGCTGCAAAAGGAAGAGCGTGGTGGGCGGCACAGGGCATCAGGCAGGTGGAGCTATCTGCCGCTTTAGTTACCTAGTTGCTGTGTGAACTTGAACATGTCAGTTGACTCTGGAGAGCCTCAGTGTTTTCATCTATGACTAAAGGATGGTATTAACAAGGTCAACTGACACTGTATACACACATATAATATATTATGTACATTCTACGTTACATATTATATGTCACAAGAAACAGCATTATTTTCAGTATGGTCAAATGACATTGTATACACACATACACAT